>JAHBCN010014970.1:0-21721 GCA_019359885.1 Listronotus oregonensis
CCCTAAATTTTTAAATTTTTTTTCCTGGTCCCCCGAAGGTGTTGTTGATTTTCTTCAGAATATTGTCTTTCCTATTTTGAATTGCACAGATTTTTCTATTTCAGCCTGTTTGCTTAGTTTTAAATGAATTCTAGCCATATTTATGCCTAATTAACAGCAGCAATACCTATAAACTCTTGCTGCAATGTTCTACTAATGCCAAATGATTACACAGAAAACAAATAAAAGTTTTTCAATTGTTTTCTTGTCTTAACTTATCAAAAACAATAGGTTTACTATTTTAAGCGGCTTATTGTTCATTGTATGGAATACATAATGTAAATATTTTGGTGTTCACTATTTGGAGTAGTTCACTATAAGGCGTGTTCACTACATCGAGAATCTACTGGATTATTAATATTAAACCCAGGTTCTACAACAGCTCCCAAGATAATTTTTCTCTGTTTTTTTCCTCATGTAAAAGTTTTTATAGAGAAGTTTTTTATAAGGATATTTTAAAATATTAAAGACCCTAAAGTTTTAATTTTTTTCCTGGGCCCCCGAAGGTGTTGCTGATTTTCTTCAGAATATTGTCTTTCCTATTTTGAATTGCACAGATTTTTCTATTTCAGCCTGTTTGCTTAGTTTTAAATGAATTCTAGCCATATTTTTTTAAAACCCCACAATACCTATAAACTCTTTTGCAATGTTCTACTAATGCCAAATGACACACAGAAAAAAAAAAAATTTTTTCCCAATTGTTTTCTTTCTTAACTTAAAAAAACAATAGGTTTACTATTTTAAGCGGCTTATTGTTCATTGGGGAATAAAAAATTTTAAAATTTTTTTGGTGTTCATTTTTTGGGGAGTATTTCACTATAAGGCTTTTTCCCCTTTCATCAGAATCTACTGGTTTTTTCTTTTTAAAAACCCCAGGTTCTAAAAATTTTTCCCCAAAAAAATTTTTTCTTTTTTTTCCATGTAAAAGTTTTTATAGAGAATTTTTTTATAAGGATATTTTAAAATATTAAAGAATTTAAATAACGACTGTGATAAAAATTGTATTCAATAATACGTAACTAATTAAAAAGTAAAAGCATGCATTTTATTTCTGGACGATGCGTGGCGTTTACACCAAATTTTTATCATCACATTTTTTGGGGTTTAAAAAAATTTTTTAATATTGTATGAAAAAAATTTTTTAATAAAATATAATTAATGAGGGTGTTTTTTAAATTCGGGTCACCAAATTTTTAAAAAGTGAAAACATAAACATTATCATGTATATTTTTATTTTTAATTTTAAAAGGTTTATAATTGCATTTTGTACATATAAAGCCGCGTTTACACCAAAGTCTTCCACTAAGTTTTCCACAAGTTGCCGCAATTTGTTGCTTTTTCTACAAAATACAGCAACTTTTTCTCTCTTCCACTTGTCGAGGGACAAATCTTCCACTAAATTTTGGTTTCCCCTGGAGTGTAGCCGCTTTTTACACCAAAGATTAACTTTTTTTTCCACAATTTTGCGGCAATTTTTTGTTTTTCACAAAATACAGCAATTTTTTTCTTTTTCCCTTTTTTCCCAGAGAAAACTTCCATTTAAATTTTTTTGTTTCCCGCGGAGTGTCGGTAAAGATCAAAGAAAGTTGACAACTGTGGAAGATTGTTGTGCCCCTTTGCGAAAAATTTGTAGAAACTATAGAGAACGGGGAAAAACTACCTAAATTTTTTTCGCCAATTTTTTGGGAAAAAAAAATTTTATTATTTCTTTAAATTTTAAAAAAACAAGGCTCTCCGTTCACAGCCTCTTAGTCATACGTGTTACCAGATGACTATCATGATTGCAGAGAAAGGGGTAAAACAAATACATTTTTTTTTGTTCTATATTTGGCAGACTTTAACATACTTGACACCAGACTAAGTTTGAAAATATTATGTTTGGTCGCAAAAGAATCATAAAATGAATGTTGATACACATGCATTTGTTTTTTTTATTTAAGGATTTGCTAATGCGAGAAAATAAAGTAGGTAGTTTAAAGATAAAAAAAATACCAAAAAACTACATAATTATTTTACATTTATTTTTAATTATATAGACTTTGTGCTTTCGATGTGTTTGTAAAAGTAATTAAGGAAAAAATTACATATTTTTTAATAGGGAACTTGTATACTTTTCTTGTTTGAGCTGTAAAACACACCACTATTTTTTCTCTTTCTACTTTATTCTTTATTCAGTATTTTTAAATATAAACGATTAAATTTGAAATATAAAAGCAAAAGGGTAGGACTGGGTCAGGAAAACTATTTTCTATTACTTTTTATAAATATATTAGAGTCTTTACAGGTTTTAAAATTGAGGTATTTCTCTTTAACAAGGAATAAATAAATAATAAAATAAAATAAGTCCTATAATTTATTAAAAATTATGCTACGTAGTAGGATTTTGCCAAAAAATGTTTTATATTTAAAATAGATATTTAAAATAAAACACATTTGTTCCAAAAAAACCCTAACCCTTTAACTTGACAAATATGTATTATTATTTATTAGCACAATTTTCCAGTGGAAAATTTGAAATAAAGGCTAACAGTTAAATCAGTTTTTCAACAGGACTTTCATTTTGTGCGTCATATCTCCCTTCTTATTACAGCAGCAATACGTAACTACGATATTCGTTTCAGTTACGTATTGCTGACAATAAGGAAGCAAAACACATTTATTATTTATTTACTTTATTTATTGTTAATAGGAAAAATCATGTTACACAATTTAATCGCATATTCTAGTTCGACATTAGGTTAACCTCATGTATTAAAATTAGAATAAAAAACCGCGTAGCTTACTTAAACATATATATTTAATATTTTGTGTGACCACCCTTTTCACTTATGACATTTAAAATTCTTTGCGGCATTAATTCATATAACTTCTTAATCAAATTTAATGAAATTTGTCCCATTTTTTTTTAATAGCTTTCTTTAATTTATTTCTATTTTAATATTGCGTTCCATTAGCGTATACTGCCATATAGGATCGTAAAATTGCCTAGAAAATCGAATGAAACCCTAGAGTAATTAATAATTATTTAAAGGATCCTAAAAATTATGGAAAAAATCAAAAAGGTCGTACAGCAAAGGTCACAACTGAAAGGGATCGTCGTGCAATTATTAGAGAAGCTTTAATTTTTTTGGGTACAGCCAGTCAAATTAAAGCAAGAACTGGAGTTTAGGCCAGTATTCGGACTATTCAACGGGTTATAAAATCTTCAGATCACATTTGGGGTCAGAAGCTTAAAAGAAAACCCGTCCTTACAGCTAAACATCGTTATGCTCGACTGGCATTTGGATGATCCTATATGGTATGGGCAAATGAGTGGAAAAATGTAATTTTTTTCGATGAGAAAAAGTTCAATCTAGACGGTCCTGATGGTTTTAGCTATTATTTTCCTGATCTTCAAAAAGATGAAATTGTTTTATCGCGTAGACCATCTACCTTCGGCAGTGTTATAGTATGGGGTGCAATTAGTAGTAGAGGGCCTATTGATATTTTTTTTTTAGACGGTACGCAAAATGCAATTAATTACATAGAATCTTTAGAAAATCAATTGCCGAAAATGCACAGGGCATGAAAGGGAAAAATTGTCTTTTTCAACAAGATAATGCAGGTATTTATACAGCCAAGATTGTAACCACAGGTTTCAGAAACAAAATGTTCAAGTTTTTGAGTGACCAGCATTATCTCCAGATTTGAACATTATAGAAAATATCTGGGGTTGCCTTAGTAAAGCAGTATACGCTAATGGAACGCAATATCAAAATAAAAATAAATTAAAGAAAGTTAATAAAAAAAATTGGGACAAAATTCCATTAAATTTGATTAAGAAGTTATATGAATCAATGCCGCAAAGAATTTTTATTGTCATAAGTGAAAAGGGTGGTCACACAAAATATTAAAAATATATGTTTAAGTGAGCTACGCTGTTTTTTATTCTAATTTTAATATATGAGGTTAACACAATGTCGAACTAGAATATGCAACCAAATTGTGTAACATGATATTTTCGTAGTAACAACAAATAAATTGAATAAATATTAAATGTGTTTTTCATTTTTATTGATACTGTTTTTTTTTCAGATAGCTGACACATACAACTTTTTGTTTATTATTAAAAAATTAGACTAATCTAGTTTGAGGTTATCCAAGTGTCGCGGTCTGTATATCTATATATATATATATATATATATATATATATATATATATATATATATATATATATATATATATATATATATATATATATATATATATATATATATATATATATATATATATATATATAAAAGTGGAGAGAAGTCTCGATCGTCAAGTTAAACAGCAATAATATTGGGGTATCGATCAGATGATCGATCTTTGAGTATATATATATATATATATATATATATATATATATATATATATATATATATATATATATATATATATATATATATATATATATATTATATATATATATATATATGTATTTAACAGGCGTTGGTAAGCTGGTAAAGCTGTGGAGTATCCCTATTTCCTGGCGCAGTCGGGTGATTTTGTCTTCTGACCTTTTTTCCCATGGCGGTTTTTTCTGTTGTTTGTCTCCATTTGACCAAGATTTAACATGGAGAATGTCACTCGCTACTCTAGCCGCACAGTACACCCTGTGGCACAAGTCTTTAAGGGCCTCTAAGGTTCTAAATATTTCTGCTAGAGCTGCATTAATTTTTTGGGTAGCGTTTTTAGTCTCCGGGATGTTTTTGAGTTTGCGGATTTTTGGTCGGTTTTCTAAGGACATTCCTTCGTGCTCCTGGCAGATCTTATGGAATAAATTCTCCACATCATCTGTTTCTGCTTGCTGTTCTCTGGCTTGCTGGGGATTGATATCGTCCACTGCTTGTTGTGGGTTCGCAATACTCTCTCTTGTGTTGATCGATCTTCCGATTTGCGAGGATCTTCTGGCATCTCCCGATCTCCCTGCACGTTTGCGTCGAAGTGCTTCTTCTTTGATGTTAGCTATTTCATCCGGTGCCAGCAGTTGACGTGCCTTGATGTTCGCCACTTGTGCTGATAGCTGTACGGGCGTAAATGTCTTATCTGGAAATGTTTCAGACCATTAACTCCGTAAGTCTGTTTTTAAATCGCGTCCTTTTTGTTTTCCCTTCAGTAGTTTGGAAGTATGCATTCATCAGATCAGTGTTCATATTCTCGTTCAATGCTGCCTTCCCCCTCTATGGTTAGCAGCGGGTCCCCCATGAGCCAGTCGCGGAGAGCTAGGGTTTGGGTGGAAGCTGTGTTCCTAGGTGTCCTGTGTGGGGGTGCTGGGCCTTGTGGTTCCATTTCGCAGGGAGGTGTCACCGGGTCGATCTTCCGCCAAACGTGGTCCCAACGTTGGGGGCGGGTTCCGAGGCATTGTTCAGTGAGTCAAAAGCTTTAGGAAAACACACCATCTGGGTAGCTAGCCCAGGCGATTCTGACTGTACGGGTCTTACGTCGTTACCCATAGCGACGTGGGTAGTACTGGATGCAGTACCACACCAACCACCACCACTACAAAATGTCACAACTGACAGCTGTAACATTGTAAAATATCAAAAATTGTTAATATAAACGGTTGTAATTATTGTGAGTAATAAACTTTTGCTAAAGATATATACTAAACCTGAAATAGAGGCTTTAAATGTTGTTTCTTTTGTTCTTACAGGTGAGTGAATAGTTGTTATACAAAATTGTATTGTTGTAATTCGTTTGATGTAAAATAGCAAATAAAACTTTTATTTTTATAGAAAAACACAATTTCGTCTTTGTTTCATTGATCTCAGTGGAAGAAATACACAAGGGTACTTACAATAATATTATAAAACAACATTTTCTGCAAATATTTCAAGCAATATGGAAAAGTTAAAGTTTGAGTTAATTGTAAAACCTGAATCAGATGGAAAATCAAACATTATATGCATAACCTCTATAGCTACACCTGATGAAAAGATTTTTGTAATCCTAACAGAGTATCAACCTGCACATTTTCATAAAGAAAATACAAGTACCTCAAACTATGCTATGGTAAAAAAGTCATTAACTAAAAGACACCAAACAAGGAGTATATGGATAACTTTGACAGATGTTAAAACAAAAATTTATTTAGATGAGGAACAAACCTTGCAATTAAATGATTTTTACTTGGAAGGAATTATTAAAAAAACAGGTAAGGCCAAATATATACCTAGTGGCTCAAATCAAACGTTGAAAAAAATGTTGGAGAAATTACTCGAAGAAAAATAAAACATCTGAAACTCAAAATTTAGGAAAAATTGCAAAATATTTCATTATTGAAAAATTCACCGGCAGAAACTCAAATGCTTTTCAATGTTATTAAAGATTTTAATAAAGAATATGAACGTTTTCAAATTAACGAAGACAAAAAGAACATTGAAATTAAAAAAAAAACTGTTTGGAACACTCCAGTGTGCATTGGTATAGTTGCATGCTAATGAAACATACGGTAAAATCAAAAAGGAAAAAATGGTAGGAAAGTTTTTGTGAAACATTTTCAAACAAAGGATGAATGCCTATTCGATATGCTTTAAAAAAAGAAAAATTGTTACTAGAAGTAAAAAAATTAATCGACACTGGGACACTTATAGACCTGATAGCAAAGGGCTATTTATGTGGCTGATAAAATTGACAGAGGAATTTTATAGGAAACAAAAGATTTTTACAATAAAATAGGAAAGCTAGAACATCTTTTTAGAAAGAATAAATATAATAAAAAGAATTATATATACTCTGAAAATAGATCCAAAAAAATTAAAGAAAAACAACCATGCCAAATCTGTTTCAACGAGAAAAGAGGGAAACGTTATCATTCTGAGGAAAACCGCTGGTTCAAAGAGAAAAATCAAAAAGCAGCTGTAAAATCTGTAAATAACTCGGAATTGAAAATTGAACTGAATGAGAAAAATCCAAAAAACTAGACGTGCCACCATTAATAAGAGTAAAGTTACTATTAAATGACACTTTAAATGTTTCAGGAATTTGAGACTCTTGTTCAAATGTGTCATTAATTATTTCGAAATTATTAAAGATACAACAAAAAGATGATAGAAGTGATAAAGGAATGGTAAACTTGAAGACTATTAATGGTGAGCAGAAAACAAAAGGTATGGTAACAGTAAAAATAAAAATCTACAATATTAAAAGAATTATGGATATATTTGCAGTAGATAATGAAAATTTTAATTATGATTTTCTAATTGGTTTAGACTGTATCAAAAACTTTAAGTTAATACAAAATAAAGAATTGAAGATCATACAATACAACAACAATCCAGAAGAAAAACAGAAAACCTTTAATGAAGAGGATAAGAAAAACAAAAATTATTCAACAAATGTCAAAATTCCTAATGTACTAGGTGACAAAAATAAGAGTGTTTTTAAAAGCTATGATATATTAGAACAACAAACTAGACACATGGACAATTGTGAAATAAATTTCAATAAACATAAAAATTTGAATGAATTTGAAATGGAAGTAAACCATCTCGATTTAGATCAACAGTTAGAAATTGATAAGTTAATAAAAAAATATAAATCGGTCTTTGCAAAGGATAAATATGACGTAGGTACTGTACGAGATTACGAAGCTCATATCGACTTGATGGTAGATAAATACTGTTACAAGCGTCCATACAGGTGCACAGCTAAAGACAGAAAACAAATGGAAAGTCAAATAGCAAAGCTATTAAAAATAAATTTGATGGAGGAATCTTACAGTCCATTTGCTGCTCCGGTAAGTCGGACTTATTAAAAAGAAGATAAAAAAAACAAGGTTATGTAAAGATTTCAGAGAATTAAACAAAATTGTCGTCCATCAAGCACAATCTTTTCCGTTGATAGAGGATTTATTGGTAAAAACTGTAAATTGTAAATATTTTTCGACTTTGGACATAAATTCAGCATTTTGGTCCATACCTTTAAATATTCAAGATAGATACCAAACTGCATTTTTTACATAAGAAGGTCGTTTCCAATGGATATGTCTCCCATTTGGATATAAGACTTCTCCAGCTATTTTTCAAAGAATATTGAGCAACATCATAAAAAAATACAAAATTTCTAGTTTTAAAGTGAATTTTATAGACGATATATTAATTGTTTCGAAAAATTTTGAAGAACATGTACTGCATATATTAGGACTACTAGAGGCAATACAGAAAAAAAGGTTTACATTAAAATTTTCGAAGTGTATTTTTGCAAATAATTATGCCAAATATTTAGGCCACATAATAGAAAACAATTCAGTTAGACCGCTGAAAGATTATTAAACAGCTGTTAAAAACTTTTCAGTTCCAGAAATAAGAAAGAATGTACGTCAATTCTTAGGGAACATTAATTTTTATCATAAGTTCGTACCACACAGTGTAGTTATCCTCGATCAATTTATTACGAAAAGATGTGAAATTCATATGGTCTGCAGAATGCCAGGAATCCTTTGATAAAAAAAAGCTTTTACTATGTTTAGAACCAATACTGAAAATCGTTGATCCTGAACTACCAATTGACATTTACACAGATGCTAGTATAAAAGGAGTAGGAGCAGTGTTGAAACAAAAACATAAAAAAGGAAACAGTAAGCCAGTTGCTTATTTTTCAAAAAAATTAACTGAATCACACAAAAAGAAGAAAGCAATATATTCAGAATGTCTGACAATAAATTATGGGCAACACTGGCTTATGGGAAAAGAATTCACAGTATATTTACATTATAAACCATTAGAAAACATGAATATAAAGGTTAGAACTGATAAGAAGCTAGGTGATTTGACGTTTTACTTATCCCAATATAATTTTAAAATAAAATATAACCCAGGAAAATCAAACCAAGAAGTAGATTGCTTAAGCAGAAATTCAGTTTTAGAAACTTATAATAACACTGATGATTTTTTAAAAGTAGTAAATTTAAGAGAATTAAAAGATATAAAAAATGACCAACACACAAATATAGATCTAAAAAATAGCAGAAACGAAATATTGGAAAATGAAATTTACTACAAAAAGAATAAAAACAAGAAAAAAATCATACTATCAGAAGAACTCAGCAGCGAAGCAAAACTCTAATAAGAGATGTCCACAATTCTTACTGCCACATTGAAAGAACCCAGATGATAAATAAAATGTCACCATTCTACACAGCAAAGAATATAATCGCAAATATTAACCGTTTCCGCACGGTCATTTTGATCCCCAAGCAAAGCAGAACCCTTTAATAAACAAAAAAACGTAAAAATTTGTCGTTTTTGTACTGACAAAACCGTGTAAAGTCGACACTTCTGTACGTACACACACACGTCTGATTGATTCTAACAGCTTCGAAACCGTTTCACCGCGGTACAAAGTCTCGGTAATGAAACAAACCTTATCTTTTATTAGCCCCTATTTTATGCTTTCTTTTTGTGATATTAATTTTGTCACCTTATTGTTTATACTACTACCTAAAATAATTTATATATGTATAGAAATCCAAAATTAAAGAATTCAGTATCTTAATATATAAAAAATATGTTTTATGAATATGAATTGGTTATTGATTTATAACAGTTTATGAGTCCGGCACTGGCCATGCCTTTTAAATGCGCTTGTTGTATAACCGAGATATTTGTTTAGTGCGCGCTAGCGTCTTTTTTTTTTGTTTGACATGTTGATTGATTGATTGATTGATGGCATGCTGTTAGACAAGATATGGAAAGTTAAATTATATATTTTTTAAGGTGGTAACTTGGTTAGATCTAATAGAAATCAATTAAGAAAATCTTTATTTGTATTTTTTTAATACTTCTGTTCAGGCTTAGATTATAAGAAACTGCTAAAAAATAAACTTTAGAGTATACCATAAACACTGAATTGGTTTTATTTTCCTGGATTTAAAATTTACAAAGATATATTACAAAAAAAAAAGTCGTCTCTGGACACTTTTTTAAATGGCTCCCCAAATACCTAAGATATAGAGCTATTGTCTACTTGATCAACTACTATTAGCATTTTCCACAATATAGCATAGGAAACAATATAGGTTTCTTTTGGGTTCGTTTCGCTATTGAAGTACGGCTAAACCCTTCGTATTATGCTGCATTCTAAATAAAAACAAAATCTATTTCGTTCACATGAGTATGACCTTTTCTATATTTTGTATTTATGTTGTAAATATTTTCTTTATTCTGTTCAAGTATTTTATTATATTTTTTGGATATTTTTGTTATTATTAAAATTATTAATTTGTAAGGTTATTAACATATTGCACTATTTTTTAAGGTATTATGCCCAGTCCAAACCAGGAAGTACCTGGTATATTAACTATAATGACACCAATGATGGCAGAACAAGAACACTTCGTCTCGCTTTAGCAGCTTCAAGTCAAAAGAATCACCTGTTGGCGTACATTAATAACCACTTAGTTGGAAGTTGGTATCATAGCAATGATCATGCTATATATAGAAGTGCTATGCAAAGCGAGATATTTAGTTTTCATAAAATAACTATAAATAAAATACTCATTAGGGATGGTGTAAATACTTTAAAACATTGGATAAGTAAGGGACAAATAATGTATGATGCAATTAGCTTACAAAGAAACTAATATTAGTTAGCCTGGTTAAATAAATTTAAAACAAAAACTAAATATGTGTAGTATATGTGTATATTCTATGTACGGGAACAGTATAACAAATTTCAAACTATATTTACTGGTAATAGACGCCTACTACATCATAATTGCCCCTAAATAAATATTTTTTTAACCTTTTGACCACCAAATAGTTCATGCTTTTGAAATTGATTTAAATGTGGATATCCCTTTTAGTTATATTATTCATATTGTTCTGGCATTTTGTTTTAATGATTTTTTACCAATTTGTATAATCGATAGTTATGTTTAATTATGGGTTTTGTTTTCTTTAAAGCTAACAAATATAATTATTGTCTACTAAAATATTTCCCATTGTATGATATAATTAAGTTTAAATAGAAAGTTCGCCAAGGACAAGACTGCTAAATATTGCTAGATGGTTTGGAATATGTTTATAAAATACTTTTTTAGAACATTAAAACAACTTTGTAAGCTATAAAAATAATAATTTTTATTTTATGTTAAAATGTTTTGCAGAAGAAAACGTAATTAGGTAGTTAAACCTTATGTAATAAAATTAATATATTATGACAATTTCAAAAAAGTTTGTCTTATTGTAGATTCTTTCTTTTTCAATTTAAAAACAAGTATTATTCCTCCCACATGCATTCTCCCAAATTTACTTTATTTGAATAGATTGTAAAGTTTATTCATTATACATTAAAGAAATTATTAAACCAACTTTTTTGGTATTTAATATATATTTTTTTAGTAATAATTACATAATTTACAGCGTCAGACAATATTGCAAAGAAAGCTGTGTAATTTCATGGGTAAATATGTTACTGTCTCAGCTGTTCTAAAATTTTGTGGTGCTAACTTTGATTTTAGCTAAAGAAACGCCAACATAGAAAAATTATTATATTTGTGATATGATACTGAGCATTTTATAATCTTAATTATTCTGTATTTTTTTGTGACTTTTTACCAAATATTCACTGTTTCTATATTATCTGTGGATTACCTCTTTGCAAAATAATTTCGACTATATACCTATATTTTAATATAGGGAGTTGCTTTGGCTTTTTGGGAAGTTTAGGCTGAAAGTCTTTGTAACGTAATTTTTTTTTATTTTGTTTAGCTGTTTTTTCTTGTTCTTTCTTTCCCTCGTTCTTTTCTACGTTTTTCCTCCATGGAAATGGGTGTTAGGGTCCTAGGTTTCCTTTTTTTAGTTTTCAGTGTTGATTTTTGCTGCTAGAAAAACCGTTAGAGACCCGACGTGGTATATGTTCCATTCACCCCAATGCAATGCATTGTTTAATGTCTTTAAATTCTTGTCAAACGCACTCTAGGGAGTAAAAATTAATCGATCAAATAAATGCTCTATAATGTTTGATCAATTATATAAGGCGCCTCATCTAAAGGGATTACTTGGTACTAGTGCCGTTCGTTGTACGCAAAATGACAACTGAAAGAAAAAAAATTCTGCAGAGGAGTTTACGGAAAGCACCAACCTCAGTATTTTAAAGATCTACAGAAGAAAGTGCACCGACTGAATGAGATTTAATTTTTGACCCCTTTGGACAACACGCTTCGTACAATTTCGATCACATAGTAACCAATTAATATTTAGTTCCTAGGGTTCGTTTGATCGATTATATTTCGGCGCCTTGTTCCCGAGATTATTTGGTAGATTTCTAAAGAACACAGGTGCACTTCTTTGATACTGGTTTTGTATTCTTATTATCAAACTATTTAATTTATGGATATGCAAGTTTTTTTTTTATATAACATGGTTTTATTATGATATTTATACTTGCATTACACTTATATACATGTTAACTATAATATACTTAAAGCTTCTAATTCATAGTTATTCTTTGAACACCTCTTTATAAAATAAATCTCTTTGTGATAGAAGATGACTGTGGAGCCTATCAAAAGCTCCTAATCTACTTGACCAACCTGCAGTATGTTTAATGAGGTCCCACAAAATGTCGTTGAGGCATGTCGGGTGAAGTGAGCTGAAAACTTATTTGGATCAATGCCAGTAGCTTATAAAACTTTTTTGATCCATCCTTTAATAGTGTCTTTAGTTACTCTCGCATGGGTACTTTTCGAAAATAGTATTAGGTAGCTTTTATTGTTCCCAATCTCTGTAATTTTTCTACGCAAAGTAAAAGCTCCCCTCAACCGTTTTCAAGTGATAACTAAAAACTATTCTTAAAAGATACGACTTCTACACTATGTTGTTGTTCACAGAAGCTTGACCAATTTTTCATGGCTCAGCAATAGCTGCCAGATATTCGGCATATCGAAACTAGGCTTGCTAAATACATTTTGGTGGTTTACAATTATTACAACTTCTTTAAATTTTCTTTTCTCCGGTGGGTTTCTTTATGAATAATTTTTGCTTCCGACCATAGTATGCAGTGTTGTTTTGACCAAGCGTGTTTGACAATCCCTGACTTTGACATTTTACCTCCTTCCGTATGTTTTTTTGTGTTTTTTTACTCAATTTCGAGTGGACTTTTTGTGTCTCCTATATATACCTCACCACATTCACACGGAATTTGGTAGATACAGTCATTATTTGGAACATTGTTGTCCGGTCTCGTCTAAGTAATATTACTTCTTAAAGTAGTTTGAAATTTAAATTCCGTTTTAATATTATACTTATTCGCGATTCTGCGGATTTTTTCCGAAGTTTCTTTATTATATGGAACTGCAATAAATATTTGGTCATGTGGAATATCGTTCAAGTTAGAGTTTGTTGTCTTATTTTGATATTTTTCGATTTTATCCTTTACCAGTCTCTCACTGTATCTATTCTGCTTAAAATCCCTAATATTACTTATTTACTCTTGAAGGGATGCCTTAGTGTTACATAAGGTGTGTGTAGGTTTTCTGTATATTCATTATTTCGTTCGACTAGAACGTCGAGAAAAGCTAAAGCCGAATTTTGCTCCTTCTTCATTATGAATTTGATACAAGGTGGAAGGCAATTTAGATGTTTTAAGGAATCTTTAAATTTTTCGTCATTACGTATCCATAAAATAAAAGTATCGTCAATATCCATTAAAACATCATCAAACTATTTTATATAAATATTTGCTGCCACTGGGAAGAGCGATGAACTTATGGTAAGTTCATCATTTTGCGCGTAGTACTCATCTTTTACTTGAAAGTAGGAACTACGGATGCAGAGCCCCAACAACTCCATCACTTCATACAGCGGCAAGGTAGTTCGTTCTACTGGTGTTTTATGGTGTTTAAGCTGGGCTCGAATAAGAAATAACATTATACCAATTGGATTTCGCCTAAAGTCGCCAATACCCCTCGTATAGAGTTAAGCGTATTCTCGAAGAAGCTAGCAAATCTCTGTTCTTCTAGATAAACTACCACCGATGGAAAAAAATCACAGTTGCTGCAAGAAGTTACCCAAAGATAATGAAGAAATCAAGAAACATGTACAGGAAGGCGACTATAACCATAATTTCCAAAAGATGCAAAGAACATATGAGAAGGTCAAATACGATTAACGAAAAAAACACCGGAACAAATAAAACAGACTTTACGGTAAACAACCAATCACTCAGACTGTTAAAAAGACTATAATTAACATGTCCTGCCGAACTCTTTTGGAAACAGAAGAACGTCTTTTACGAAGAGGGTTAAACTTTGCTATAGCCCCAAACATACACCAATTTTAGATATGATTAGTAGTGTAGAAACAATACGACTTTAGGGACCAGAGGCGGAAATATTTAGATGAAAAATTAAAACGGTTTTGAAAACAAAACAAAGTAACCCCACCAATATCAGTCAAAATAAATAAGTAGCTCTTAAAAACCTTCAAAATAATAAAATTATATAAATTATTTCAGCAGACAACAATTTAGGAGGAAGTTCTTCGGAAAGGTAAATACAGATCTTTTGATCAAGATCCAACAACCTCCATAAAGACCAAAATTTACAGGACCTTAAGGAAATACAAAAACTTTCTGGCCGATGAAACTAACAAAACTTTAGAACCACATAACAGTTATTCTCGACATCTCTATAGACTACCGAAGATACACAAGGACAACATAACCTTAAGGCCCATCACCAGTTCTAGAAATGCACCCACGACTGCACTGGCAAAACACTTTTTAGACCTAATTAAACCACTGGTCGGTAAGTCTCCATCTTTTGTTAAAAACTCTAGTCATTTTGTTGACATTCTCAAAAATATAGAAATAGGGCCAGACAATACTTTTGTATTGTAAGTTTTGATGTGGAAAATCATGGTACAAACGTACCAGTAATACAATCGTTAAACATTATCCGAGCCAAGCCAGAAGAAGAACTAGTAGAACGCAGTACCCCGCCGCTGCGCGAGAAGGAGCAAAATTCGGCTTTACCTTTTTTCGACGTTCTAGTCAAAGAAATAATGGACATATACAAACCTCGATATACAGAAAACTTACTCACACTGGACAGTATCTACACCAGAATTCTAATCACTCTAACGAAACGAAACATGGGTTATACGTACTCTATATAACGGGGCAGTGACCTTATGTAACAATAAGGAATCCCTGCAAAAGGAAATAAGTAATATAACTAAGGATCTTAGGCAAAATAGATACAGTTAGAGACTAGTTAAGGCAAAAATCGAAAAACTTCAAATAAAGACAAAAAACTCTTCTAACTTGAACGAAATTCCACATAACCAAATATTTATGACAATTCCATATATTAAAGAAACTTTGGAAAAAAATCGCAGAATTGCAAATAAGTATAATATTAAATTAAATATTGTTTTGTATTTAATTTAGGTTAAAAAAACTAATGAATCCATATTGTGTTCGAACAGATCTAAATTATTTTCTTGGCAGAAAGACCCTCAAGCCTCGAGCGATGAATTATATTGTCTTATTGTCGATCTTGATTAAATTTCACTAGGATGTTCACCCACACCCTTGGCAAACCTTTTCTTATAAAGGCTTCGCGGATAATATCGCTACCACCAGGGTAAAAGAATGAACTTAATGTTCTGTTCCAAAAACAGAGTGTATTAAATCTTTGAATATAATCTTAGACCTTTTCCCATAACCAATTTAATAAATAGGGGATACTAAGGTTGTTTATTCCAATCAGGAGCTATTACAACACCCTCTCCTGCATCAGTTATTATATTATGTAGCATTCTTAAATACGTTAAGTGGGGTGGGGGGAGTTAGGCAGCCATGAAACAGATTTAGAACATTTTTAATAATTTAAAATGCAAATAAATTAATTCTAGTATTTTCAAACTTTAAAGTAATTCTCGATCACTTAATTCCCATTTAGTTTCGTCCGCGAATTTTCTAGATTCCTTATCACCGGCCCAGTTCTCTTTACTATTTATGTATGATGAATGTACCAATTTTGTTGGTTTTGCACCACTGCCAAATTTCATTCGCTAACTGGGTGAACTCTGGAAATATTACACAGTAGTTGTATTGTTCATTTTTAAGAATATTGTGCTGTTTTTGAGGTTATGTGCAAAACGTTGTAAACCATGAAATTTCTATTACAAAGTTTTAATCTTGATTACATTGAAGCAGTGCTAGATATTTTTTCCTTTAGAAATACTTTATAGAGAGCCAATCAAATTTTACAGTAAGGCAGACCTTTAATTCCTAGAATTTTTTCAAAAAACCCCATAGTAACAAGTGGATTTACTTTATTCTGTATTTAGAAATGATAAAATTGTATGACATCTCTGTAGAGGTAACTCCACTGTCATTTCTTTAGTGTTAAGTAGGAATACTAAATAAAACTTTATCATAAAATAAGGACACTTTTATTATAATTAATGTTAAAGCCTAAAGATTTTCACAACAAAAGAGTAATATGCACAAAGTCTTTACACTGGGTTTTTGTCTTAGCTTGTAATAGACGGCCATCTAAAAAAATTCTATAAAAAATACCTAAGTTTCTTAAGTGTGCTACCACTGGCTCTATATTTTTGTAAAAATTAAGGGCACAACTGATAAGCCAAAAGAAAGGCAGGTAAATTGATGTATGGTTTTATTAAATTTAAGACATTTTCGTTTTTATGAATGGGAATTGAATAATATGCAACCTTTAATTCAATGATTGCCGTAAAAGATTTGCTCTTTACCATAACATTATATAGATTTTTTAGGTTTAAAATAAATCGTTTACTTATGCCTTATGCCTTATACTTTCTGTGGCAAGGAAAAAAGGTTATTAATAATTACTAGAACTACAGGTTATACAAAACAACCTCGGAGCTTATGCAAAGGGCACTGAGAATTGTGTAGGGATGGTGCAACAAGGAAAACCTTACTGTTAATCCTGGCAAAACTGCGCTAATACTGCTGGATGATTTAATATCTCCTCACTTCTTCGGTACCACACTCGGCTATGTCCAGGAGGTAAAGTATTTTGGATTAACTCTGGATTCTAAGCTAACCTGGAATCCACATATGCAGAATGTGATTAATAAGGGCAAAATGGCTCTAATGGCTACCAAAAGAGCTGTGGGGAAGAATTGGGGATTTCAGCCACGCATAGTGCACTGGTTGTACACTGCTGTGGTAAGACCCAAGATAACCTACGGTTCAACTATCTGGTGGCCAAAAATAGAACAGAGAAAAGCAGAGCTGGAGTTATCCAAACTCCAGCGACTAGCATGTCTCTGTATAACGGGAGCTATTAGAAGCACTCCAACTGCAGCCATGGAAACTGAAATGTAACGGCAACTGGTGCTCTGGGCCTGCCCTAGGACACACCAGAATAACGAGCAGTATCACAAACCCAATATTTGAGATGAGCAGTGATACAATGCCAAAACGGATAAATACACACAGACCATACAAAACCCAGCTTACCTGGGGCGGTAGTGAGCGATCTCCTGGTCAGTCTCAGAATTTGGTTTGGTATACCGATGGATCCAAGACTGACAATGGAGCCGGCCCAGGAATACATGGTATGACCCCAATGTATGAGAGCTGAGGTTTAATGCTTATGCTTCCCTGGGGAAATATGCCACTATTTTGTCTCCGAGAGAACTTGAGAAGGAGATATAAGGGCAGGGACATTACTGTCTTCTCTGATAGTCAAGCGGCCATAAAAGCTTTGGCATCCCAACAAGTCAACTCAAGGTTGGTTTGGAACTGTCTGCAATGCCTCCTAAACCTGGCTAACCACAACAGAGTTACACTTTCCTTTGTGCCAGGACACAGGGAAATACAGGGCAATGAAAATGCAGACTCCCTGGCCAGGCGAGGCTCCGCAGCAACGTTTGTGGGTCCTGAACCTGTTTTTGGAATACCAAAAGCCTCGGTTCGTGGCTACATGACTCGGTGGATTCAAACACAACATCAGTCATACTGGAACCACATTCCAAGGCAATATCACAGTAAATCAATATTGGACTCACCATCGAGAGCATTGACAAGTGAATTACTAAACTAAATAGGAATCAGATTAGAATAGTGACAGGATTAATAACCGGACACTGCACCCCAAGAAAATATATGCACACTATGGGCATCTATAGAGAAGAACCCATTTGCAGACTATGTGACGAAGAGGAAGAGACAGCCTCTCACATCATATATGAGTGCCCTGCACTTACATACTGGAGAACAAATCAAAACCTCATGGTGGACACTAACCACCAGGAGGCTGGAGACCAAAACAGAACAGTAAAAGGGCTACTACACCTGTCTAAGGTATCAAACCTTCTTAACTGAAACAAATACACAAGAGATACAACAAGCCCTGTAGGCTGCAGTTTTAAGGCGGACAAAACCTCAACTTGTGTATTTATTTCATCAATCAATCAATCAATCAACTACAGGTTTCAATGACATTTTGCTTTACCATATTTTTATTAGTGTTGGTGTTGCTTAAATATTAAATTTTGATATATTTTAAGAGCCTTAAAAACCCAATGAGTCAGGTTTTTTTTATAAATGATAGTTTATAACCTGCAATCCATTGCAGTACAAATTTATTTTTTGTTAGTTGCCTCCTTAACTGACTCCTGTAGTTTAAAGGATGTCTTATTTCCGAATTAGGCTCTTTATTTTGTCTCTTAATATCAGTCAATGACCTGTCAGTAACTGTTGCAGTCTCAAGATTCTTACTAAAGTTGGTGCCATAGAGAGGATAGGCACTGGCTTCATTATTTCAGTTAAAGTCTCGGAAGATACGGAGTGACATACGATAGTGTAAGTCATATAGTAGCTTAGCTGTCTCAAGAAATACATTGAAAATATCCCGTTTTTGGGCTGAAAGATTATGTTCTTTTTAATTATTTGTTAATAAAGCATTCAATGCAATACCTAGTAACGCATGGCTCTTGAAAAGCTGCACCCGTTGGCTGACTTAAGACCTTTTTTGTTTTAACAATGACTGGTGGGAAAAAACAAGTTCTGGAATTATCCTTGGGCTACATAGCTTGCAATTTTTTGGCAATTTAAGTTTTCCAAATATTAAAGTTTTTACCCTTATTTTAGGGCCAACTAAAAGTAACGATCCCCATATTTTGCTTAGCACCTTGTGCGATTTATAGGTTTGGCATGTAGTACTTGCCTTTCGCCTTTCCTAAATTCTACAAGGTTTTCGCATCAATTTATTTCTTTCTAATAGTAAAATATTATTTGACTCTATATTTTTAAATGGAGCAATCTGAGGAAAATAACATGTGTCTCCAACAGATTCTCGAGGGAGGAAGTTAAAGTCATGGGCAGTGATTTTTCAGTTTTTTTGTAATGGATCGATGACTCACGAGAACGAAAGGTCGATGACCCGTAAGAATATCGAGTCGATGGCTGGTAAGATTATTATGTCAATGGCTCTGGAAGATAATGGGCTGATGACCTTTTATGCCTATCTGATTGCTCCTACTTCTTTCAATTTTTTTTTTTCTAAAATTAAAGGCAGTTTTAATTAAAATATGAAAAAAAACTGTAAAGTCACTTTCGCACAGAAAAGCATAATAATGGCAAATAAGTCGAGCGCCACCTTAATAGATGGCGCTCCAGGGCCAAGATAATTAGATTTGCTGACCCAGGTTGGTGCGTTCCGTAAACTCCTCAGATTTTTTTATCTTGCAACTGTAGATCATTTGAATGGAATAAGATATATATAAGATTGGGTAGAGATTAGGTAAAATGGTATTACTGAAACTACTTTATTGTGGTCACGTGACCTAGTACCAAGATAGCACAATCAGCTTTTTTTTCAAAAGGAAAGGGTGTCTATGTAGCACCTCGTTTTAAAGGCCCTTTAATTTTCTACTCAAAACCGCTTTGTTTTTGAAAATCGACCCAGCTGTATCAGACTTACAAAAGTTTGAAATTTATCTCCAATATTTTATAAGTAAATGACAAAAATAACTATTAATTGTAACATAACTTTACTGATCTTGTAACTATTTTACCAATTGCTCTAAATGTTCACCGTTCACTTCTTGACAATAAAAAAAAAATGGTTTCGCAATTCATTTCTACATCTCTTATTCTATTTTTACGTTTCTTATTGACTCTTGCTGCGTAAGATTATATACCCCTACAAAAAAATTCCAACATTTTAAGGGGCCACGTCTGCCTATCCAACGTCGGGGAAAATTTTCGTTAATCCATTCTCGAACATTCATGTAGTAGTGCACCATCTTATTAGAATGTATCTTCCATGTTAAATTTATTTAGGTTTGGGTGGACTACTTGTTAAATCAGGGGTGGATACAATTTGCAAGCATATTTAAATACCGTGGCCAAATTAAATTTTTAATTTTTTAATATCCGCTCATTCTTTAACCTTTTCTGAAGTTGGAGTGTGACCCTCGCGAAACACGTAAGAATTTGTGTAAGTTTCATTAAAAAAAAACTTATTTTTATTACTGAAACAAATGGAGGTTTACGCGCTTAGATATAACCTTACAAAGCTGTAGTCTCCTGTCAGTTGGTGCAACATTGTTAATTTATATGGGTAAAATTTGTGTTTTTTTGTATATATTTTCTCACCGGCTATCGTTTTCATTGCTTGTTACGAAATATTAACAACTAATCCCAGAATTTAAATTTGCTTTTCTTTTGGAATAGATTTTTTTTTCTGATCCTTTTTTCCTCGTTAAGCAACAAGTCCCTTAAAACATAGTGACTAATTCCCTCAATTAACTTTAAGATATTGGATTAGCCGTAAATTTTTTTGATGATATCAACTATAAATAAAAGGCACACGAGAAGTTTTTTCGAAAAAATCTATCTAACCTTTTACAAAGTACTCAAGATATCCTTTAATACGAAAACCAGTAATAGACTTTATGACCTAAATTAGGTGAGTTATGATGAAAATATACAGTGTGTCTACTTAAGTTGGCAACATATGGGAAACTTTTTTATTATTAATTTTACAAAAAAAAAGTTATTTTATGTTTTGAATGCCACTGTAAAACATTTCTTGTCAGAGCATCCTAGATTATATGTTTAATAATAACACTTAAATTTTCGTTGTTCGAGTAGAGATGTTGCAAGAAATATTCTTATTTTTTTTATAAATTAATGCAACTGCATATTTAAACGTGATTTTTAATTCCGAACAACTTTTCATAATAACAATTTTCGATATTGTTAAATATAAAGGTACTTACTCTTGTCTAAAATTCAAATTTTTTGACTTACCTCGTATAGGATTAAAAAAATTCAATATCTGATGATTGACAAGAAATATTTTACTGTAGCATTCAAAAAATGAGTTGTTTTAAGTAAAATTTAATAGAAAGCATTATAAAATTCAGTAGAAATGAAAGCAAAATTTGTAAAAAAAAAAAAATTTCATTAGAAGAATGTAATTGCAGACTAAAAACATAGTTTTTAATTCCGAACAACTTTTTATTATAACAATTTTCGAAATTGTGAAATATAAAGGTACTTTACTCCTGAGCAAAATTCATATTTTTTGGCATACCTCGTATAAGATTGATAAAATTTCATATATGTTGATTGAATTTTAGATTTCAGCGTATGCAGAGCTTTTTATAAAGAATAACTTTTTTTTTTGTAAAATGAATAAAAAAGTTTT
>JAHBCN010014971.1:0-21786 GCA_019359885.1 Listronotus oregonensis
CAAATAACAAGGCAGACTCCCTCCTTAACAAAACTGTTTATGGAATGTGCAAGTTTTAAATTTTTGACGAACTAAATTTAAACTATGTGTTTTGGGGAAAACTTCAAACCGATCCTTTAAAAATCGTTTTGGAAAATACAGACAATTGGGGGGGGGCATTATCATATCTCGATAAGGCAACTTTATGAATCAAAAAAAAGATTAAATTCAGTCAATATTAACATTAAAATTTCCAATTTTGGAACTTTAAACTTTTTCAAATTTTATGAATCACCCCACAATTTTCCCTGATCATAATGAAGGCATTTTTGGGGGGTTTTTTAATAAAATAGATGAAATATTTAGGAATATTATCATTGAAGACACCGATATAGACGTTTAAAAAAAGCCAAATGTCTGAATTTTACTTATTTAGCGGGTTATTGCAGTCATATATTTTTAAAAAATTAAAATGTAATTCCAAAAAATTCTTTAATATACAATGAAGAACTTATTGTTGAAGACAACTTTAACCGATAAATCATTTAAATCGGGGTGGTCTTCATTACCTCGAGACCCAGTTGTCCAAATAGTGGTTTTTTCGTATGTAATATTTAAAAAGGTACTAAATGACTTTGAAAATGAATTTCAAAATTTTTTTTTCCCAAAATCATTTTTATCTTTTTTAAATTTTTTAAATTTCTCGTTAAACGGAACATCTAATATATTTTGAAGGCTGCAATACCTCCAAAAAAACCATTATTGATATTTTATTGAGTTTTTTTTTAAAATTAATTAAAAATTACTGTGGAAAAAAATGATCGTTAGGTAAAGGGAATGAACGAAAATAATACTTATTCGAAATTTTTTTTTTAGGTAATTTATACTTAAAAAAAACCAATAATAATTGTATGATATTATTACTTATGATGTTTATCGACATTATAAATTTTTTCTATCTAAGAATGTAAAAATACGGTCATTAATAATTAAAATATAGTGTCTAAACATATTTTCCAGTTAACTACTCTTTTAATTATTATTTTTTTTTTGTCATTACTTTTCTTATTTTTTTTTTGTGCATTTGTTAATCGCCAATAGTGCAATCAATTGATTTAAAATATAAATATTTATGCAATGCCAGTAGCAGCAAATTTTTCGGTCGGCCCCGGGTATGACGTCACCCCAGCACTTTGTCCTTATAGTGTAGGTGTTATTGCTTGGATCCGAAATGGAACATTTGGCTTTTCATCCCATTGTCGAAAGTTTTGTTCTTGGTAAACTATAACCGATAACTTCCGCTTTTTTTTAACATATTATATTTTAAAAGTACTGATAACTTATTAAGGATAATCTGTGTATACCAGTATATAAAGGGGCGTCCATTATTTACGTGAGGTTTTTACGGGGAAGGCGCCGAATCTCACCTAATCTCACATATGGGAGAGATAGGGAAGTCTCAGCAAATATCACGTAGTTTTTTTTTTGCAGCATAATGTAAAATTGTGAGAAAACTGGGTTTAAATAAGTAATACATGTTTGAATATATTCTATTGTTTTATGGCGGATTCATGTTTCAATAAGTTTTCGTTGTGTTACTTGCTTGGAAAGTTTCTAAAAAATGGGTCCACTTCGGTCCTGGTCCCGGAGAATAGCGAACTGAATGTGCTCATTCCCATTGACCGCTATAAACTTGCAGATCGCATAAAACAGAAAAATCTCCACAAAAAACCCAAACAAAATCTATCTACATTTCGGTGGCAAGTCGGCCACCGCTGTAAAGATGAAATTAAAAAAAATATATAAATTAAAAATTTCTAAGAAATTTTAGTTTAAAAATTTAGGAAATTCCAAGAGCTTTTCTAATATTTATGACGTTTTGTCATAAATAATATATAAGTTTGTTTGACTGGTATATTTGTAATAACAACCACATAATAAACTGATATGCTTCTAGTATTTTAGCAAAGGAAACTTGTATAAATAAAGATAAATGTATAGCATTAATATATGTTGATTTAAATAATTAATGGTTACCTATGCTTGATGCTGAAGTCATTTCAGGTAAACTTTAACTCAATTAACACACCACCTTTTTTGTGTCTGTGTGTACTGTGAAAATTATAAATATACCAGTCAAACAAACTAATATGTCATTTATGACAAAACGTCATGAATATTAGAAAAGCGTTTAGAATTTCCCAAATTTTTTAACTAAACATTTTTTTAAAATTTTGTTTTAATTTCTACTTTTATTCTTTTAATTTCATCCTGACAACGGTGGCCGACTTGCCATCGAAACATAGAGAAGTTTTTATTTTTTTTTTTTGGGTTTTTAAGGGTTTGTTTTTCTTTTTTCTGTTCTGCTAGTTTATTGAGGTTAATAAGACACTCAGTTTGTTATACCCCGGGACTAGGACCGAAGCGGTCTAAAAATACGCATTTTAAAAAATCTTATCGAGAGTAGGAGGGGGGGAAGAAGGTCGAGCCAAATCTCACGATATCTCACTAAGGGTGAAGGAGGGGTCGAAAAATCGCCTCACGTAATTAATGGACGCCCCCTAAAAGTTTTGATCGTTACTCATAATTGAAAAGTTATTTAAACTAAATAAAATATGGTTTTTTCCCTACTGTTTTACTGTAACAACATTTATTAAATGCCTTTCAGCTGCAGAAACTAAACAACGAATGTGAAAGGTTAGAATGTCGAGGTCGTAGACCGAGTCGTTCTAATCACACGAGTGTTGTAGTCATGTTTAAAGGCACGTGTGATGTATGTACAACGTTTTCTATATCCCCGAAAAATTAAAAAAAATACTGTTTTTATTTTCTCTAATTAGCTGTCTACCTTTAACACCTTAAGTGTAACATTCGTTATATTTTTTAATTCCAAATGTGGGGAATTGTTACGTGCTCCAGATAATAGTTACAAATATTGTTTATCAGAAGGCATTTGTTTTTCCGCGTTTCCAAAAGTTTCCCTTTAGACGTAGAAATTGCCACAGTCGTGCTACGGAATCATGATGGCCGGAAAAGTCGCGATCAAAATATGAGAAAACATACAACCCGTTTTTGACATGGTATGATATCAAATAGGTAAGAAATCCATGCAATGAAAAAGTGATTTAAGCCTATTTTAAAATCTTTTACTGAAATACAGTGCATCAAGTTACAATTTTCCCAAAGAAGGACGTTAATATATAATATGGGGTTGTTAGCTAAAATAGAATACTCTAAATTTTTCTGAAATGTAAAGATTATTTTTTAATTAAAATTCGATGAAACTTTAATAGCGTTAAGATAAGATTGATATTAAAAGATAACACGCTAAAACAATAGTAATTTAGCAGTTAGAACAATAATTTTAACGTAAACGCTGTTAGAACAACACCGATACGTCCCTAACAGCCTTCGATCTCTACGTACACCAATTTAAAATTAAATGTTCAAAGTATAAACAGGAGATACCCTTTAAGAAAAAAGGTTATGTAAAGAATAAAATTGGAAAATGTGGCAACAGTGCCACTATCATTGTTTAGTTCCGCATGCCCAAAAACCCAATTCTGTAAACGCAACTTTAGAGGTTTTAAAGATATTTAAGCTTTGCAGTAATTTTTATTAAAAATGTATTCCTGTCATATCTCAGTAGTCTAGTCTCTCTCTAGTCTAGTCTCAACTAGTAGACATAGAATTTTAAAAATTTGGGATTTTACTAAATTTGGACTGCCTAATTCATTGCAATAAAAATAAATAGGACATTTTTTCTAAGATAAAGTAATTTGGGGTAATTGTCTCGAAAGTTGCCTTCTCTCCGATTTTGACCAAATTTGGTATACGGGGGTTTTTTGGGGCACTGATTACGAATCTGAAAAAAAAATTCGGCAACGTTTCGTTTTCGAGATATTCATCATCAAAGTTGAAAATCAAACTAACCACTTTTTGCACAGAATTCTTGATACACTACATTGGCACACAATATTTCACAAACACCTTTTAAAAACTTGTTTTTTATATTTTATTTACATCTTTTTTCCATTTAATTGCAAACATCCACTTTTACACGCCACCAACGTGGCCGCAACCATGTATACATTAGCAAATATGGCTGCTGCCTTTGAACTTGAAAGTTCGCAATTTAATGGGAAAAAGGTGTAAAATAAGTAAAAATACAAGGTTTTAAAAGGTGTTTATAAAATATTGTGTGCCACTTTAGTGTAAAAATCAAGAATTGTGTACAAAAACAAGGGGGAATGTAGTGAAAATGAGGTTAGTTTTATTTTCAACTTTGATGATGAATATCTCGAAAACGAAACGTTGCCGAAAAAATATTTTTTCAGATTCGTAATCAGCGTCCAAAAAAAAACCACCGTATACCAAATTTGGTCAAAATCGGAGAGGAGGCAATTTTCGAGACAATTACCGAATTTGGTAACACCGTTTAATTCGGCATATCCAAAAACCCACAGATGCTAAATTTTGTAATCGCAGCTCTAGAGGTTTTAAAAATATTTAACTGGGGTGGCAATTTTTTTTGAAAATGCGGTTTTTATTATCTCAGTAACTAGGAAAGATAGAATTTTGAGAATTTGAGATTCTAATAAATTTGACACGTCCAAATAAATGCAATAAAAATTAATAAAAGTCTATTTAAAGACATTTAAAAGTTGCTGTACTTTTTACTAACCCAGTATGTATGGTTTTATACTTATAGTGTATACGTGAATATTAGTTTAAAAATACAGAATTTTTTTTATCGTTGTGGGTACCCAGTGGAAAATATGACTATTGAAACTAAATCTTTAGTTACAGCAAACTAGAAAATGTTTTTGTTTTTAAAGAATAGGATTTTAGATGAACATATCGCAAATAATTTAAAATACTTTATTATCATTTTGGGTTATTTTTCGTTTATTCCAGAATATTTTAATGATACAGTGCTTATTAAAAATAGCTATTAAGTTAATAAAAATAAAATTGTCACAAAAAAAAAGTGAATAATACCTTAAAAATATTTTTTTTTAGTTTTTATTATGAACGCCATGAACGACCAATTTTTTCTGGTCAACATTGCAGGACCTAGTATGATAATAATTATTTTTCGTACCTCTGGGTTTCTATATAAGTACTTCTGATTGTCTCTTACGGTTTCTATTTTATGAGTATTTAATCTTTTTTGCTGATCTTTTGTAAGAATATCCATATTATAATATTCCATTCCCCTTGGGGTATTACATGGATGAAAATCCAGTTGTTCTGGATAGTAACGTGATTTATCAGCCATTGTAAAGAATTAGTATTCCTTTTAAGTCAATAAATTTTTGTTTCAGTAAAATAAAACTTTATAAACGTGGTTTTCTAAAAATAAATACTACCAGTGTCATTCTAAGTGACAAAATTGCTGGTTTTTACTTTGTTCAAATTTTTTGTGTCTTATACGCCATTCATTTAAGGTTTGTTCCAACAGCGGCAGAAACCGTTCAAAAACCGTCACCGATGATCACGCCATGCGCAGTGATTAAAATGCGTCCCAATTTAATCCCCCCCCATGAGCGGTCGTTCGGTATGGTTTTTTTTTGTTGGAACAAACCTTTAATATCGCATCCTGGTGGATCATGGAAATCTGGGGTTTCCCCCGTATATTGGGGACTACAGTAAAAGCACAACCCGGGCGTTGCGGTGATTGGCCGCTGGGCGGGTCCTAATTCAAATTTTGGCGGGCTTTATGTTGGTAAAAATTTAAAATATTTTTAATTGTAGAATAAAGATATTTTTTTTTATTGTAATTTAATTCTACTGAATGTTTAAATTTAAAAACATAAAAAAATTAATATATATGTCTATTTTTTTTTTATTTAAAAGTGTAATGTACCATAATTGGAATTGAAATTAATAAAAAGTAAAAAAATAATTTAATAATTTAGGCCTAAAATGAATAGACTGTAGAGGGAAACCGAATAAAAAATGTAGGTATACCTATATCCAGAATTCTAATTGTGATAATGTGTATTTAATTATTATTTACATTGAATTATTATTTGTATTTAATTATTATATATTTATATTATTTTTTTGCATGAAAATGTTGGGGAAATAAAAATAAAAATGTTTGCCCCTAGATTTTAATGTCATTATTGAAAACCCAAAATTTTTTTTATGATAATTATAGGTATGTCAAAAAAAAAATAATGTTTAAAAAGGCAGACGTTTTCCATTCCATACCAAACATCATACCTATTTATAAATGTTTTTTTTTTAAAATGGGTGAATATATTGACTAAATACTGAATAAAATTTGACACTCATGTGTGACGGGGGAATGGCATCAGTCAAACCCAAATAAACACCAGATACTTGGGGTTTAAAAATACTTGGCTTTATTAAAAATTCGGCCTCGCCTAGACCCAGTACACCCCGTTCTCAAAATTTAAAACACATATCTTGGTTAATATTATAGGCAGTATTCAAAAAGATTAACTTATATATTATATATAAATATTGTCACAAATAATTTTTGGATATATTTAACAAAAATAAACTTATAATAATTTAAATATGTTAATGTCCCATATTTAGTTAATTTTTTTTTAATTTATAAATTATTTTAAACCATTTTCAAATTTTTACAAATAAACAAACCCCTAATAAAGCTAAAAAAAAAAATTCAATACAGATATAACAGCAAGATACAAATAATAAAATAGGTATATTGTGGGATTATATAGGATTATAAACATTGCTGGATATTTTTATATTTTCACTTTTGGGTTTTTGGAAGGAAAATACTCCTGTTTCTCCATTTTTCGCTTCTGTGTAGTTTTATTTATCTTCTCTTGAAATTTTACGCACAGTTCCTTGGATGTCCCTCATAAACTCAGTAAAATTCTCGTCATCTTCCTTCTACAAAGTTTTGTAAGTTTTCCCATTAAAGTTTCTTTTGCTTTGTGCCTGAACCCCACCCTTTGCATGATTTGTCTCTTCTACCTTCTCTCTGAAAGCTCATTAATTTCCTGTTCGTGCTGTGGTTTGATATTTAAAATTTTCCCTCCCAAAGATTTGGGGCACCTTTATCTAAAACAGAGTTAGTACCCATTCGCCCCCATACATTCTTACCAAGTGCACATGCTTACACAAGGTATTCCTCACCACATTTTGGGGGACATTTCACACTGGTAGCGATGAATGCAAATTTTGCATACTCTGCAATACAGTGTCTTACATTCATTTTCACATACTTGCTTTGCTTTTAAATTATATAATTTGTTTGGATCTCTGAATGATGAAACCCTTTAAATTGTCCGTATACTTGAGAATCCGCCTTCACATCCACTTGGTTCTTAAATAATACTGCCTTTTTGTGGGCTTTTGTTAAAATTTCCCGGTCTTGATAGTTATTTGCATTTGACATTGCTATCATATCATTCTGATCTCTTTTTCTGAATGTTATATTTTCGTGACAAATTTGTAATGTCTTGACTTGTTTAGACAGCCAATCTTTCCAGTTTTGGTGCTTCCAACTTTTGTGAATCCTCCAAAATTCTGTTTGGTGGCACTCCCGACTGCAGCTTTTCTTTCACCATTTTTTTTTTGACTTTCGAGAGATGTTTGTTTCTTAATTCTTGTTCATGTCCAGCGTGTGTTTTCCAATAACTTACTGAAACTTGCCCATCAATGTATAATTTGAAAAACAGCCTGAGGGGCACACTCCTTTAATTTTAATTGTCCCCCCAGATTTCTCCGTCCTTGTTTTATAGTTGGGCTTGTATCCTGAAGATATATTTATATATAATAGATGAGTATATAAAGGGTGTTTATTACACCAGTATATATTTTCAAATAGCTATTGAAGAGGGGTATTTACTTTCATAGGTAGGTACCTTAAAAAACCCGGGATAACAAGTATTGCACTTACCTTTGTGGTTACTTCTGTTACAATCATAATACAGTATCTTAAATTCCTTTTTCTGAATTGATCTTGCATTGCAAAATTTGTCTCAATTTTTTCTGCATCTTTCCATGTATCGTATTCTTTTTTGCTAGAAAATTCAAAAGTCATTAATCAATACTCATCTGGTGATTTCCTGCAAGATGTTTTCGTAATCCCCCATGACTTTTACAATCAGTTTCTTCCTCACATAATGGACAAATAATATAACTTATTTTGGGAAATTTAACACCTCTATTTTATGGAATCTTGTGATATGACGATTCCTTAATCCCACATTTTTAAATCTTTTGCTGCAGATATGACACTCTTCTGATGAATTTTCTTCAGACGACTTTGTTGAAGAGGATGCAACACATAAGGATGAATCCATGATTCCTTGCTAAAACAACGTCTTTACTATTTAAACAATATGTTCTAACGAACAGGTTTGTAAAATAATCTCTTTCAAAAGTTTCAAACAGCAAAACAAAAATATGTAAAATATGTTTGTTCGTTTGTTGGTCTAAGGCCTAAGGTTTGTTGTCAATGTGAAAAGAAAGAAAACATAACATAACATAACCAAAAAACGTCAAATAACGCGGCAATAACTTGAACTTGGCTGCGCCAATCAGGACTCGATATATCTCGACCAATCACTTCAATGCCGGGTTGTGCCTTTTACTGTCGTCTTATATTATGACTTGACGTTGTCAGTCAGTGTGTTTTAGAGGTCACAATTTCTAAAGCATAATTGCTAGATTGTATAAAAATTCTTTCTATTTAGGTTAATATAAATTATAGATGAACTAATGTGAAATGAAATGAAAAATAAAAAAATGAAAAAAAAATCGAATATCTAGTGTAAAAAGCCCGAACTCTACTCAATATGCAAAATTGTCCAGTTTTTCAAATTATTGTGCAAAAACTATTGAATGAATGTCACTGAAATTTGAAATAATATTTTATCATAGCAAGGTTTTTGCGATTTATAACTAATCCTATTTTGTGGGAAATTTACTTACGAAAATTTTCTCTTCTTACATTTTTTACGTCAATACTACAAATTTATGAGCTAGTAAAGAAGAAAAAGATATATTTCTTTCGTTTTTTTTTCACTTTCTTTTAATTAAACAAGAGTTTTGTGTCTTTCTAAGAGTAAGTATATCTGGATTCTTTTTATATACATCTTCCTAAAGGGTTTTCAGCAAAAACATGCTTGCCACCTCGCACATCCAACATTTCTTGTTTTTTACGTAAGGTTTGTCTATATCCTGTCTGTACATATAAGGTCTGTTTGGTATTCAAAAATATTTTACACTATTTTACACTTTTTCTACACGCGTAGTCCAAAAACACACCTTTTATATACAGTGCATACAAGTCTTTAACTTGGAATAAATTTAGTAAATCAAACAAGGTTTTTTTTTCGGAAATATGCTCCGACACGGCGATTAGTATTCCTAATTGCGCTCTTTTTGTTGCAATAAAATTTTATACAGCGTGTCTCAAATTTGAGATATGATGCCATCGAATATTTTTTTAAATGGCAACACTTATTTTTGTAAGACTATTTGTGCCAAATTTCAAATTTTTATTTCTTGTCATTTAAAAAATATTGTCATATATATTTTATACGTACCTGCGTGTTTCTAACTTGGAATATATTGAGTAAATCAAACAAGGTTTTTTTTTCGGAAATATGCTCGGACGTGTCAATTAGTATTCTTAATTGCACTCTTTTCGTTATAATAAAATTTTATGCAACATGTCCCAAATTCGAGATATGACGTCATCAAATATTTTTTAAACGGCAACACTATTTTTTTAAGACTATTTTTAAAGAGTATATCATGTTATATATGTGTGCCAAATTTCAAATATTTATTTCTTGTCATTTAAAAGATATTTGACAAACATCTAATTTAGGTACTGAAGAAATCTAATTCAATTCAATTTAATGTCAAAATAAAAAATAATAAACGTCAGTTTGCAGGGCCGCCGCCAGAAGAAAATATAGGGGGGGGGTCAAAAAGATTTAACTTGAGCGTTAACAAGAGATGGTTCCAAGAGTAGTACCAATTCTTTTATATGGCTTTTTTATAACTCTAGGACGATCGTCTGAAAATTTCAGACCGGTATAAGAGTTGAAACGGTTCATTTTGAAATTTTTTCAGCCCGCGGAGGTACGTAAGTGTTGACAAGGGATGGTTCCAAGGGTAGTACCGGTCCAATTATTTTTATATGGCTTTTTTATTACTCTAGACCAGGGGTCTCCAAACTTTCCAGCCTTAGGGCCATACTGATTACTCCAGTAAGTTCCGAGGGCCAAAACCATATTATCATTGTTGCCGGTGGTAAGAAGTGAAATAGTCCACTGATGAAAAAAGTCCGAAAAAGTACACAACGTTTAAAAAGGCTGCAAATCGGACTAAAGTCCGCAAAACGGCAACACTGCATATTATTAATTTTCCTGTCATTATCTGTAATTTCTAGATTAGTCGTAGAGTACGAGCCATGAGGAGTAACGTGACACGACATCTGGTGGACACAAGCGGAAATAGGTAGTACCTTCTATCGCTAACAGATGGCGCTAATAGCACGTACAGAATAATCTCGTTGGTTCGAGAAAGTTCTGGTGTCTTCCACTCACTTCTAGATGGCAGTAATTGGAATATATAAGAAGCTAGTGGCGCAACCACAAGTCAGTTCCTATGACACTGTTGTTAAATAAAATATTGCATACCTCCTTAAAACGTGTTTGTGCGTGTTTAAGTTTAAGACATCTTTATAACAGTATTTTGATTTGAATTGTTGCTTTTGTGTGTGAATTAGTAGTATGGAAAAGAAGCGAAAAATTGATAGTGAATGCAGAAAATTCAAAGATCAGTGGAACATTCAGTATTTCGTAATTGAGTCCAGTAACAAGGCGCTATGTTTGATTTGCAATGAAAGCATAGCCGTTCTCACAGAATATAACATTAAACGTCATTATGAAACAAAACATTTTCAAAATTACTCAAAATATACAGGAAGTTTGCGGACAGAAAAATTCGAAGCTATGCAGCGCGGATTGAAATCGCGGCAATCTTCATTTACAAAACTCAAAACTGAACAAGAGGCTGCAACTCGTGCCAGCTTTCGTGTGGCTCTTGAAATTGCAAAACGTGAAAAACCATTCACCGATGGAGAAATGATCAAAGAATGCATAATTGCAGTAGCCGAAGAAATGTGCCCTCAAAAAGGTAAATTTATTAAAAACTGTTAGTATGTCAGCAAACACTGTGGCTCGAAGGGTAGAAAACATCGCTGAAAATATATCCTCTCAACTGTTCGACAAAAATGGACATTTTGAGTGGTTTTCTTTGGCCTTGGATGAGTCAACGGATGTGTCAGATACTGCTCAGGTGTTGATTTATATTCGAGGAGTAGATAAAAGCTATGAAGTGCACGAAGAACTTCTTGATATGTATAGTATTCATGGCACAACTACTGGTACAGATATTTTTAAAGGAGTTGAAATGGCCATTAATCAAAAGAACCTTCGATGGAAAAACTTGAAATGTATTACAACTGATGGAGGCAAAAACATGAGTGGGAAAGATAAAGGAGTGGTCGCTCTTGTGTCAAAGGCTGTAGAAAATGACGGTGGTTCAAAACCATTAGTCTTACATTGTATCATTCATCAACAGTCTTTGTGCGGAAAATGTTTGGATATGTCTGACGTTCTGAAACCAGTCATATCAACTGTTAATTTTATCAGATCTTTTGGGCTGAATCACCGACAATTCCGACAATTTATTGAAGAGATTGGAGAAACTGACTTACCTTATCATACTGCCGTACGCTGGCTTAGTTTTGGGAAAGTCCTTCAGCACTTTTTTGAACTTCGAGCAGTGATCGAAATTTTTTTGAATGAAAAGCATCGCCCTCTTACTGAATTACAAAACAACGCATGGCTGTGGAAGTTAGCATTCTATGTTAATTTGACAAAACATGTGAACGAACTGAATTTGGGTTGCAAGGAGAAAACCAGCATCTTCCTGATTTAACACTAATATCAAATCATTCCGGAAGAAATTGAGACTTTTTTAATCACAACTACGAAGTAAATGTTTTTCACATTTTAAAACATGTGAAATATTCAGCCACACTACGGGAAAACTGAGTTTCCTATCGATTTTGCAATCGAAACTTTGAGTGCTTTGAAGATAAATTTTGATACTCGTTTCTCGGACTTTGATGCCATTGCGAATCAAATTAAGATTTTTCAGAATCCTTTTGATGCTGACATTGAGACCCTAACCCCGGAACTTCAAATGGAAATGACTGATCTACAATGCAGTGATATAATTAAGAACAAATATCAAAACTCATCTTTGTTGGAATTTTATAAGAGTCTTCCACTGACACAATTTGATTATTTGCATAACTTTGCTCGTGGTCTGTTTTCTGTTTTTGGTACTACTTATTTGTGTGAGAAAACCTTCTCCAAAATGAAGTACACAAAAAATGTTTACAGATCGAAATTAACTGATGAGCATCTTAAATCTCTTTTAATAATTGGTACAAGTAAAATTAGTCCAAAACTACAAACTATTGTCAGTGGAAAATCTCAATTACATAAATCTCATTAGTATTTCATATGTCATTATGTTTGTTATAAGTTATGTGATTATTTAAAATGTATAAAATGTTAGTTGGATTCATTTCAATAATTTCTTAGTTATTATATAGTGAAGTTAAATTTTCTGCATATTATACATGTCTTTACTCATTACAATTCTGTGTTTCTTTATCCAACTTATCACAAAAACAATAACAATAAGCCTACAAGAATGTTATGAGTTGCAGTTAGCCCATGACCATATCAATGTAGATGTCATATTAATAATTATTCAACATAAAATTAGAATACTTCAGTAAACTAAATTTAATTTGCTATAAAAATTATTTGTTCTCTAAAAGGAGTTTTCAAGTATGCTAGCTGACCGCGGGCCGGATGTGGCCCTCGGGCCGTAGTTTGGAGACCCCTGCTCTAGACGATCGTCTTAAAATTTTAGATCGGTATGAAAGTTGGATCGCTTTATTTTGATTTTTTTTCAGCCTAGGGAGGTACTTGAGTGTTAAGAAGGGGTGTTTCCAAGGGTAGTACCGGCCCAATTATTTTTATATGGCTTTTTTATGACTCTAAGACGATCGTCTAAAAATTTCGGACAGTTATAAGAGTTGGACCGATGCATTTTGAATTTTTTTAGCCCGCGGAGGTACTTGAGTGTTGACAAGGAATGGTTTCAAGGGTAGTATCGGTCCAATAATTTTTATATGGCTTCTAATTTTTATATGGCTATTTATAATTACGTCGATCGTCTAAAGATTTCATTTTGGTATGGGAGTTGGATCGATTTATTTTGAATTTTTTTCAGCCTGCGGAGATATTTGAGTGTTGACAAGGGATGGTTCCAAGGGTAGTACCGGTCCAATTATTTTTATATAGCTTTTTTATGACTCTAGGACGATTGTCTAAAAATTTTAGACCAGTATGAGAGTTAGATCGATTCATGTTCAATTTTTATTAGCCCGCGAAGGTATTTGAGTGTTGACAAGGGATGGTTTTAAGGGTAGTACCAGTCCAATTATTTTTATATGGCTTCTTTATAACTTTAGGATAATCGTCTAAAAATTTCAGATCGGTATGAGAGTTGAATTGATTCATTTAAAATTTTTTCAGCCCGCGGAGATACTTGAGTGTTAAGAAGGGATGGTTCCAAGGGTAGTACCGGTTCAATAATTTTTATATGGTTTTTTTATGACTCTAAGACGATTGTCTAAAAATATTAGACCAGTATGAGAGTTCGATCGATTCATGTTGAATTTTTATCAGCCCGCGAAGGTATTTGAGTGTTGACAAGGGATGGTTCTAAGGGTAGTACCAGTCCAATTATTTTTATATGGCTTCTTTATAACTTTAGGACTATCGTCTAAAAATTTCAGACCGGTATGGGAGTTGGATTGATTCATTTAGATTTTTTTTCAGCCCGCGGAGATACTTGAGTGTTAGGAAGGGGTGGTTCCAAGGGTAGTACCAGTCCAATTATTTTTATATGGCTTTTTTGTGATTCTAGGACGATCGTCTAAAAATTTCAGACCGGTATGAGAGTTGGATTTTGAATCATCTGCGTACATTGTTATATGATTGGTTTTTAGATGAGTTGAAGCACCTTGTCGGTTTTTGGAATTTTTTTTTGGATTTTTTACCTCCAATTTTGACTTCAGATTCGTGTTCAACGGAAAAAATACGCTGGAAAAGCAGCCAGCACACACCACCTTTTTGTGGTGTGTGCTGTGTAGTCAAACTCATTTAAATTTCTAGACGATATTGCAAAATTTAAGGGTTGAGATGGGAATTGTTTTATTTTAAGTAATTTTTTAAACCCAGGGGAGGTCAACGGACACCCCTTGACCTCCTCTGCCGGCGGCCTTGTCAGCTTGACAAAAATAATAAACCAATACCTTTTGGCATTCCACTTTTAAACTGCATAAAAATAAATTGAGTTCAATTAGATTTCTTTATTTTTCGAATGAGATGTTTTGGCAAATATCTTTTAAATGTAAAAAAATAAAAATTTTAAATTTGGTACATATATGTAATTTGATCTACTTTTAAAAAAAACATTATAAAAAAATTCGTGTTGCCGGTTAAACAAATAGTCGCTGACGTCATATCTTAAATTTGGGACATGCAGTATAAAATTCTATTACATCAAAAAGAGCGCAATTTAAAATACTAATCGACGTGTCCGAGCATATTTCTGAGAATCTTTTTTTTTTAACTTATATATACATTTCTGAATACAAACAGACCTTATGTCACACAAGCCTTTAACTAAAAGCGTTATTCATACCGTTAATCGTATATTTCCGAAATAATTCAAGCCATAATTTACATGTTTTTACACGGCTTTTTTAAGAACTGTAGGAAGATGGACAATGGATACTGATTTGTTTAATTTAATATTGACTTAACGGTAAATGATAATTTTGTTTTAGCCAAACAATTTTCATATATTGAATAACAAACAATCCTTTTTAACTTTACCGTTCTTAAATTATGCTAAAAAGCCAATTTACAAATTTTTAATTTACTGACCTTAAGTAAAACATAAATAAAGTATTTGTTATAATTTTTTGTAAAAGATGAATTAGAGGTGTCTTGTTTAACGGGTTTTTAAGTAATATTTTTATTTTATTTATAAATAATTCTAAATACCAAGAGTTGAATAATCTTGTCTAGGTATTTATGTTACCGCTATGATTTGCACATTTTAGGTAATTCATATCTATGTGTACATACATAAAAGTTGTGCCTTAATATCATTTGTAAGGTGTCAATAATGCTTTGGATACTATTTTTTATATTCTCTAAGGCCGCGTCTACACCAAAGTCTTTCACTAAGTTTTCCACAAGTTGTGGCAATTTGTTACTTTTTCTACAAAATACAGCAACTTTTTCTGTCTTCCACTTATGGAGAGACAAATCTTCCACTAAATTTTGGTTTCCCCCGGAGTGTAGCCGCGTTTACACCAAAGTCTTCAACTAAGTTTTCCACAATTTCCGGCAATTTGTTGCTTTTTCTACAAAATACAGCAACTTTTTCTGTCTTCCACTTGTGGAGAGTCAAATCTTCCACTTAACTTTAGTTTCCCGCGGAGTGTCGGCAAAGAGCAAAGAAAGTTGACAACTAAAAGTGAAAGATTTGTTGCTGCGCGCTTTGCGCAAGCAACTTGTAGAAAACTAGTACAGAACTGGAGAACTACTACCTAAACCTTTTGCGCCAACTCTTTGGCAACAGGTTTTCCACTTGTTTCTCTAAATTTAAGAAAAGCAACTTTTACTTTTTTACAAAAAATCTTCCACTTGTTGCCCCAATTTGAATAGTGGAGAAGTACTTTTAGATGACAACTTTTAGTTTTCTACAAACGATCTTTTGTCAACTGTTAGTTGTCAACTTTGGTGTAAAAAGATTCAAAAAAGTTAACAACTAAAAGTGGAAGATTTGTTGCTGCACGCTTTACACAAGCAACTTGTGGAAAACTAGTGGAGAACTGGAGGACTACTGATTACACCTTTCGCGCTAATTCTTTGGCAACAAGTTTTTCACTTGATTCTCTAAATGTAAGAAGAGCAACTTTTAGTTTTCTACAAAAAATCTTCCACTTGTTGCTCTAATTTAAGAAAAGCTTTTAGTTGGCAATTTTTAATTAGTTTCCACAAACAATTTTTTGTCAACTTTTAGTTGTTAACTTTGGTGTAAACGCGCATTAAAGGTTAATATTTGTGGCTTTACTCGTGTTAAAAAAAATAGCTGTATAAGTATTTGTTGTAGATATAGTACAGTGAATGAGGGGTTTTCCCTAGGAATTATATTGTACCGGTTCAATCGACCTAAAACTTGAACAGTAAGTTGAAAATAGCCCAAGAAAAAAAGTTTATATAGTGCCGTGGTGTGCTTTTACCTAGGGGGTGGAAGCCCAGACCCCTTCTGAAGGGTGAAAAATATACCATTGAAAATAACTTCGGATCGATAAGCAAAAGTTCCTAATGAACAATTTTCGGCAAGTCAATATTTTCTGTGATATTCCTGATCGAAAATGGTTTTTTTATTTAAAAAAAAACTGTTTTTAATAGTTTTTTTCAAATAACTTGGAAAATTTACATTTTACAAAAAAATATTAGAAAAAAAAATGAAAGCCATAAAAAAAAGGAAAAGATTGATTTTTACTTTCATTCATATATTTGTAATAGGTACTGAGAAACGGCTGGTTGAAAATATTTTTTATCTAGCGGACATTAAATTACATGCATTTAACGTTAAATAAATAAAAAAAATAGCTTAACAGACAACTGTGCTGAACATTTTTTGTAGTACTATGAAAAATCTTTAAAATGAACTCAACTTGAAGTCATTAGCATAAAAATTAACGAAGTTATAACAAAAAAAGACATTTATTTACTTTTTCTGACAAAAAAATCAGCACACAAATTGATTAATTTTTTAATAATAATAAAATTAAATATATTTCTTTAACAATTTTCTTTATTTTTATATCAGTAATGTATTCCATAAGTTTCAGCGGTTTAAAATACTTATTTTAAAAAATTTAACGTTTTAAATGAAAAGAAAAAAAATCTGATTTAAAAATAAAATGCTTTTTTGAAAACCTGAAAAAATAAAAAAATATAAAACATTTTTAAAAGTAAAAAAATGTAGATTTATTTTTACAGAATATTTTTGTTTTTTGTTTATTTCTGTAAAATAAAAATTACTAGAGATATGGCTGCTAGAAGTTTGCAGTTGAGGGCGAGAACCATGTTTCTTAAGCCGTTTAACCTCAAAAATTTCTAAAACGAAAAGTTAAAAAAATATTCAATTTTACGGAACTTGTAGCTATGTCAATTCCCTGCAAAATAATTTTTGAATTGATTTAATAGCTTTAAAATTAAGGAAGGTATCGTTGAAAACCAAGCGTATGTTCCCGAATCAATTTTGATTTCTTAGGGTATCGGCCCAGATAAAGCCACTTATCTGGGGTATCGGTCCCAGAGAGCTTGTATAAAAATCAGGAGTACAATTATTGAAATACAATTGGTCAACTGGGCTAATCTACATTAAAATAAATAACAAAATAAAAAAAATTATTGATGATTGACGTTTTGCAATAGCACATAAAAAGAGTTTTCTTACAAATGCAGATTTGGCTAGGAAATAAAGATATTTGTCCAACGTATTGGTGGTGGGTTAAAAAAAAAAAGGAGGGGGAACCCTAACAGTGGCTATAAATTTAAAACTTTTTTATAATTTAACATTTTTGTATTATTAATAATTTTTTTTATATAATGAACATAAAATATTTTTATTTTTCCTTTTTAACCTTTTGAAAAATGTCCCTATCATCTATATTTTTCTAATAAAGAGTCGTTTTTAAAGATAACTAAATAATTAAACTTTTTTTTGTTGCTAGGGGTGGGTTTAAAAGGTTTAAACAATGCGATAAATTGTACTGTAGTGTTAGTTAATAATAAATTATTTTCAGTTTTCATATTATAAGTATCATTAAAATATTTTAATTTGTTAAAAACATTTTTTTTTGTAAATCACAAAACACCGCCATGGTTATTTAAGGGTTAAATTATTGTAATTAAATATTTATTATACAGAAAACTATTAAAATATTTTTTTTTCTAAACATAATTTTTATTGCAATTTTGTTATTAAGGGTGATTTCTAAGGGTTTAAAAGTTACAAATATAATGTAGGTTATAACTAACAACATAAAAATATTTTCTATTTCACATATTTAGATATGGTTTTAATCTGCAAAACGTCTATATTTCTTTGGTTTTTAATTTTTTGCATAAGGGGTGGTTCTTACAACATATACAAACTTAATTCCAAATTTTCAAAAAATTGAAACTGTACAAAAAATCCGGAGGTCTCATACCTTTTTTCTCCCCATAGACTGTACTAATACCTAAGAAAATTATTTAAATGATCAATTTTCTTAAAGGGCGGCGTGTTTAAAGCTTTTTCACTTTTTATATTAATTCATTAATTCTATTGATACCAAAAATGAATACGGAATCTTTTTATTAAAGCGCATTAAAAGAAATAAAATGGGTTTAAAAATGAAACAATAAATAGGGTGCCCCATTATTAAAATATATTTTTTTTTGTATCTCGTTTGTCACAATTCAAATGTTTTTATTAAGTAAGTTTAGGATTCTACGGGAAAAAATAATCAAGGCGGCTGTTTTTATTTTTTTCAAATGTGAGGAAAGCCATAGATATATAATGACATGTTTACTGTTCGTCGCATGACTCTGGTCTTGAGGTCACATGTAGTGAGGTTGTTACATCGTGAAGAAAAGCAAACATGTCATTAAAGGTGTACCTCGTATTCTCACTATGCCTATGGTTTTTTTAGTTAAAAATAGTAACCTATAAAAATGTATTCAAAAAGAAAGGGTACCTTTCTGTTACAAATGATAAGTACGCGAATAAAGTAAATATATAATATATAACAGACGCAAAATTACTTTTTTTAAGACCAGTGATAAAAATTATTATTTTTTCTTAAAAATAGATTAAGATACACAAACTTAACAGTTGATATTTGAAAGAAGGTTTTATTTAGCGATAAATAAAATCAGGTATAGTTTTTTTAAACCCTTTATAAAATAAAACAACAAAATTCCCAAATTAGCGGTATAATCCTACTTGTGATGCCAACAAAAAACGTGATTTTCTTGTCGGATTAATATTTTTTAAACAGGAATTACACTTTATTTTATCCTCGATTTATATAATTTTGGGGTAAGTTTTTTGTATGCAAATATGTTAAGTTTATAATTTATCTTGGGGAAAAAAAAAAGTCTTCGTGGTTTTATTTTACCATAATAATGATCTTATATACCTTCAAGCTCAATTTTGAAAAATCAGGTCACCAAGGTAGATAAAATAAAATAGTAGGTGGTTTGGTCTTTGGTGCTTTTTAATGCTTTTTTTTCGATTAATTTGGTTACTAGACCTTTTTAATGGCCTTTTCGTAAAATAATTTTAAAAACTCCCTTGCATTTTGTTGACATAAGATACATTTGAAAATGGTTCGATTAGGTTTGTGTTGTCACCAGTTATTAGTTCTTGTTTCAAATATTACTTGGTGTTACCAATAGAAAAGTGACAAAATTAAAAAACATAGTTTTAAAAAAATTTTATAAAAAGTAATGCTTTTTTTTCTTAACCAAAAAAACGGTAGACTTTATTGATAGTATAAATATATATATATATATATATATATATATATATATATATATATATATATATATATATATATATATATATAATATATATATATATATATATATATAATATATATATATATATATATATATATATATATATATATATAAAATATATATATATATATATATATATATATATATATATATATATATATATATATATATATATATATATATATATATATATATATATATATATATATATATATATATATATATATATATATATATACCGGTTTTTTAAAAAGGGGGTTCCCCTAATTTTTTTTTTTTTTGATGGGAAAATGAAATTTGGCGTGTTGATCTATGACCAAAAAATGATTTAATGACGTATTCAATTGTTTCTGACGTTTCCCCCGGTTTCACCGGAAATGACCTCAATTTTAATTTTCCTATTCAAGAAAATAACATTCTAAATACAAAACACCCAAAGTTCCTTTTGACATTTTATTTAAAAATTTTTTTTTTTTTAAATTAACTAGAGTGCCATGATCTTAAAAAAACCCAAATTTTTGTCGGGGAGGCGAAAAAAATATTTTAATTATCGAGTATTTTTTTTTTTTTCAAAAGGTTAAAAAAAAATTCCAAAATTTTTTTCTAGACTAACTCAATTTTTTCATGGAACGATGGTGGTTGTTCATATTTAAAAGAACATTTTTTCTGAATTTTGTCACACATATTTTAAGTTCAATTAACAAAAAAAAAGAAAAAAATAGACATAGTAGTTGTATTAAAACTATTAAAACATCCGGGCCGTGGTTTTGGCAATTTTGTCAGGTGGCTTGGAAATAAAAAAAGCGTTAATGTTTAACAAATTTAAAATATTATATTTAATAATGAAATGCGAGTTAGTTATTTAAAGTAATTGCTGTCTTTTTTATAAGGCATTTTGATTTAAATATCTATAAATATAATAATTAATAATAATAATAAAATAAATATTATTTTTAAAAGCAACAAACTATTCCTATAATTTATTTTTTTTGTTTGATTTTTACTCAAAATCAAGTGGGGGGTATCAAATTATTACAAAAAAACTTTTTCGAATATCCACGGCCATCATCGTTATATTTAACAAATTGTTTTGTTTAAAAAAAAAAATTTGAAATCTTTTTCCTTTCGAAAAAAAAAAAATATGAAATTTAAAAAAAATTTTTCCCCCTTCTGGCTCAAAATTGGTTTTTTTAAACTTCATGGATCAAATTTTTAAAAAAAAAATATGTTTAAAGGAAAATGTCAAAATTTTCATATGGGGGTCTTTATTTAGGATGTCATTTTTTATCGAATAGTTAAAAAATAAAGGGTGTTCCATTTTAAATTTAAAAAATTTAGGTCACCAAAAACCCAAAAAATCAAAAACAATTAAACACGTTATCCCAAAGCATTTTTAAGTCATATATTGACAAGCCAAAAATTTAAATTTTTTTTCCCAAAAAAAAAAAAAAATGGGGGCCACCTTTGGGGGAAAAATTTTTAAATTTTTTATATATATATATATATATATATATATATATATATATATATATATATATATATATATATATATATATATATATATATATACAGGTAATTGAAATAAATAAGGAAAAAAAAAAAGGGTATATCTGTTCCAGTGTTTCACCTTTATTGGTAAATGCTAAAGGTAGAGAAAATAAGGTGGGAAAAAGCCTGGCTCGACTGAATTTAGCAAAGAAAAAAAACTTAATAAATTTCATGATTATAAAAACAAGAAATGAAATGTTGCATAAACTGCTAACAAACTGTTTAGGGGACGTCCATTGATCACGTGTTTTTTTTGCTCCCATTTCTTCCCGGTTCTCTTTGGTGATACGGCGTGGGGTTTTGGACCACCCCCGTCCCCCAAAATCACGGTTGATTGATTGATTGATAAAATAAATAAAAAAGTTGAGGTTTTTTCCGCCCGACACTGCAGCCTACAGGGCTTGTTGTATCTCTTATGTATTTGTTTCAGTTAAAAAGGTTTGACACCTTGATAGGTGTAGTAGCCCTTTTTTTGTTCTTT
>JAHBCN010014972.1:0-21676 GCA_019359885.1 Listronotus oregonensis
TAACTTAAATTTTTTAAAAAAAAGGTTATTGAAAAAAACCCAAAAAAACGAATAAAGATATCGAAGGGTTTTGGTAAAATTTTGCCATTTTTATACTCTTTAAAACTGCCAAAAAAAAGTATGCCTTTTAATTGTTTTGGGGAAAATTTGAAACAACTGAAACTTTTAAAAGGCCGGAAAAAAAAGGAAAAAATAGCGACCTCATAAAAATTTTTTAAATAAGCTTAAAATTTTCCAAACAACAAAGTTGGAAATTTGGAAATGGGAAAAGTTAAAGCAATTTTAAAAAATAATTTATTTCCCCCCCCCCTTATTATCAGAGATGAAAAAAATCTTAAATAAAAACTAAAAGGGGGATGAACTTTTTTTTCCCCGTTTTAAAATAGCCCCTTAATAAAACAATTTTTAAAAAATTTAAAATTTTTTTTGTTTTTCTTGCGTTACCCATCTAGCGGCCATTATTTTCGTTTAATTTCCTTTGGCCGTTTAGTAGTTAATTTTTTTCCCCGGGGCCGGGCCTATGGTTTCCGTAATAACTATTACCAGTGGGACCCCTTTTGAAAAAAAAATCAAAACCATTAAAAAAACCATGGGAATTATAAATTTTAAAAATTCAAAACGAGTAGTCTCCCAAATCAAAAAAAAATTTTATACGGGGGAAACTCCCCGGATAAATACGCAAATAAAAGCAATATAAAAAAACAATCTTTATAAGGGATCTTAGCTTTCTGTTTAGATAGATTAAGTGACTTGATCAAATTATTATTCCAAAAGGATTGGTTTTTAGAAAAAATGTTTAAAATATTTAAATTAAGCGCTTAATTATTAAACAGAAAGCTAAGATCTACATAAAATATTCGATTTTTCTTATATTCTATGATATTTGCGTATGTTTATCACGTTCGGGGTAGTTTACCCTTTCCTTAAAAGGGGTTTTTCTTATAGACACTGGTGGGAAGTACACGATTTGAATTTCTAATTATTTAGAATATCTTAATATTTTTCTAGATTTTTCAAGTAATTTTTATTTACTTTTTTCTATTTCGGGGATGATTTCACCCCCATGATGGTTGATTTTGAATGAAGTTTTGAATTATTGGGACAAGTAAGCGTTATCTTTCTGATCAAAAAAGTAAGAACTATTATGTATTTTAATTTTCTTATATTGCTATGATATTTTCGAATGTTATCACGTTCGGGGGTATTTCACCACTTCGTCACAGGGATGGTTTTCTTATAGAAACTGGGGGAAAGTACACGATTTAAATTTTTAATAATTTAGAATATCTTATTAGTTTTTTCTAGATTTTTCAAGTAGTTTTTAAATTTTTTTTTTTATATTTAGGGGATTATTTAAGTTCCTTAGGAGTAATTAATAGAAAAATAATTATTTTTTCTACAACCGCGCAAAAAGTACCATGTTTGCGCTTCAAAAACAAAACACAAAAGTTGACTTGTCCGAGGAGAAAGGGTTTTTACTTTGTCGCTCGCGGTTATCAAGGAAACCGAATAGAAAAATGTCAAATTTGACACCAGAGTAGGCGTTCAACGGTAGAAACTTCATCAAATTGTATTAAAATTGTGAGAATTGCACCTTTACCTTTAATATTGTAAATACTAAGAACAATAACTGGGATCTTATATAGATTTAGGTAATAATTATATAAAGTTCTAAATGTATATACATATTACAATAATTAGTACAATAAAATAAATTGGTATAGTAGCCACGGTTTTATTAAATCTGTTTTTATTAACTACTTCACCTTTGCATTTCCTTGAATATTTAATAGTGGTAAAATGCAAATTACCAACTTTAGTTATACAGAATAATAAAAATTTATGTTCGGAAAGTTCCTACATCGGTGGACGGAGTTTTCTTCCACTAAAAGTGGTAGAAATGTACTTTTTTATAAATAATTGAATTTTATATTCTACGTCATATAATTGTATATTACGACAAATCAATGATAAATAAAACAAATTACAACTTTAGTTATAGAAAGTAATTAAAAAATAGTTATTATGATTACAAACTCTAATTTTCTAAACTTTTCATTATACTAAGATAGTAGAAATGTATATTTATTAAAATTCCATTATCTATAAATTACAGTTTAAATTATCGCTTTAAATAAAATACAAAACTACCTACTTTAGTTACGAAAAACAGTTTAAAAATTGGTTTGTCGATATCCTTCTTTATTTTTATTAATTTTGTACTACTAAAGGTGGTAAAATCTATTTCATAGCTTTCACATAACACAGGCTAGTATTATGTTTAGATATGATAGGAGGCCATGCTTGCCGCTGCTGTCAAGAAAAATAAACAAATGATTATTTGACGTATCAAAAAGTTTTTTAAACAGCTATAGGCCTTTTCATCACATTTTTTTTTGTGCGCATGCGTCAGTATCCGCCATTTTTTTCGTACTGTTTTTTGTAAACAAGCATGTAATAGGACCTGTAAACACATAATTAAAATAAAAAAAAAACTAAAGAAAGTATAGTTATTGAAGAAAAGAAATACGAAAATAAAGAAAAAAGTGCCTTAATTAGCAAATTGGTTTTTTTAATCGATTATTATAATGATATCAGTACGAAAAGGAACGAAGAAGCGGGTTTTTATGGAGTATGTAAGTGATACACGCTATAAATCATTTAAAAACAATACAATTTAATCAATATAACAATTGTTTATATGTGGTAGGCCTAATTAGAATAAAATTATAGATACTTTTTGTATAGTAAAGAAGTAATGATGCCTAACCTCTTAATCAGCTCATTTCTTTTTCCTTTTTTTAAAAACGTCCATGACATTTAAGCTACCTTTTTAATTGCGTACAATTATGGGCTTCAACTGAATTATAAATCAGTGAAGCACCATCAACGATTTTTTCCAGTAAATGATTTAATTGGGGAGATAATACTGCATTCCCAGCCATTGTCGATCAAAACAGTACGAAACTTTTGAATTGCCGCCATTTCAACATGGCGACTGCGCTTGCGCTTGTCACATGATGAAAAGGCCTATTGGTGTTTAATAAATTGATTGTAATAATTATCTGATAATGGACAGTTTTAAAAAGTATAAAATATGTAATTGTAAAGAATTGAGGCATGTCCAAATACGACATTCCAGTTTAATATACTTAACTGCGCTAATTGAGAACTGCGACCAACATCTTTCGAAAAATGGTTTGTTCAACAGCATTCAGAAGAGTCTACTACAAATTTCGACCATAAATATTACAATATTCCCAAAAAAAGAATGAATAAAACCATTTCAAAACATTACATATATGTTATCAAACAGACATTTAATACCAGTAGTAATTGCCTGGTTTTCACCCCTAAAAAGGAAGAAGTATTAGAAGAATTCCAAAAACATTTAGATATTGTTACACAGAAATTTAAATCATAACGTAATACAGTAATATGTAAATAACTAATTAAAAGGGTACTAAATAGTTTTTCTTATTGTTTTCTTTTGCAGTAAATACCTACTACTAAAAAAACATTTTTGCAATAACACACATCTGTAGCGCAAAATGTTGCTTGCGCGTTTTAAAATGTGAACTGTCAAATTTGAGTTTATATCTATAATCATTAATTTTTACCAATTATTTTATAAAATCTGCGGTTGTAGAAAAAATCTTGTGTGTAATTCGAGCGCAAAGTGACATTGTCGCTCTCTCGAGATAACCGCGCTCCGCTACGCGTCGCGCGTCTAACATCTCGCTCAGAGCAACAATGTATTACTTTGCGCTCTTAATCACAAATAGCTATTTTATTTGTTAGATTTTATTTTATAAAAAATACAATAAGCATCGCTTTTTCTTATTGATAATATTCATATCTTTTAGTTTTGCGTTATTATATTAACCCCTAATTGGGAGTGATTTTTAATATTTCTTGAAAAACCAAAAAATACGCTCATCTAGATTTTTATTACCAATACTTTGACATATGCAGAATTTTTTTGATATTTCTTTAAGGTCTCTGCAAAAATGCAAAAATAAGGTAACTTAAATTTTTATCATTTTTTATATTTGACAACAAATAGTTACTAAATTAAACAGTTATACTGTGACATCCTATATATATTTTTTTTTAATTATGAACAGATTTCTTTTAGTGTACCTAAGAATAATTGTTGCCTGAATTAAAAAAAGGTATATTTATCAAGAACTTTTAAAACAATTTTATTTTCACAACACAAAGTTGAAAATTTAACGCAGTTAGGTGCACGGTAGGGCACGCAAGGTATTTACACGAAAAATTTCAGCATGTTTTCCCCCTATCATACCTTTCGTTATCGTTTCACTTAAAAATATGAAATCTGATATGTTAAGTCACATAAGTATTCTAATTACCTGTAAAAAAATCGAAAGTTATGTTAAGTGCCTTCTGAGACATTCGAAATTGAAAATCGCTTTTACCGCTGACTGAAAAAATTTCAAAATACTACATAAGGGTCAAGTTCCTATCCAAAAATCTAGGCCGCTTAAAGTACTAAAATCTGAAATTGGACCAAGTCTTATCCATATTTTGCTGTTGTACTTTTTTGACTTGGCAATTTTTTTACTGGTATTAATAAAAAAAACTGTCCGTATTATTGAAAAAGAAATGTTTAACAAAACACACAGATCAGTAAATAACTTGCCCAGTCAAAAGGAGGGAACAGCAAATTGTAGACAGAACTTGGTTTAATTTTGGATCTGAGTACTTTAAGCATTCAAATTTTGGTAAGAACGGTCCTATTTACATAACTAATTTTGGTGGATTAGAGTTATTGGAAATGATAGAGATCAAAAAACACTACAATCAATTTCTTAAACTTTTAATATTATTTTTTTTGATACTTTAAATATTTACTTTTCGCATAACTAACATCTATGGCTTATTTTCAACGTTACCTAATTTGAATACATCTTGTAGAAAATGCTAGATCTTCTTTAAGATGGGGCTAATGTAAAAATTATGCAGTATTTCATACAGAGAAAGTTTAATTTTATGAAAACAACGGTAGTTACTCTTCAATTTATTTAAATATTGCGCCAACAGAATCAGAGAATTGCAAATGCCTGTGTTGTTTTTGTGCTTGGTTAAATTGATTTTATCTCTAAATAAATATAAAACACAGTAATGTTAACCTGATTTTGTTAAATTTATTTCACAATTTTAAAATATTTGTTAGACTAGGTCATAAAAAAATAACTATAATCTGCTCTATTTATTATTACACAATCAATACATTGTTTTATTTTAACCTTTCTTTTATTATTTTGGCAAAAATATATTTTTTTATCTATGTGATTTAAACCCCTTTTACAATGTTGCTAAACATCCAATTTTTTGCTTAAAAAATAGCACAATGACACACAACAGAATAGTATAAAAAGGGCAAATAATGAATTATAAAAATAAATTTTAATTTCATACCCATAGACATATACCGGGTGACAACGAAATCACTACCCAGCCTTTTATTTTCTGGAATAGAAACATAAAGCTTTCAAATTTTAGGATGCTATAATATATCATAAGGTGCTGATTTTAGATCTTATAGCATGTCTCTATCACTTCCGGTTTAACCGGAAACAACATCATCTTTGATTTTTTCAATAGAATACCCTGTATATTTTTTAAAATTTGGATTCCACGAATCATTTCTGATATAAAATGTATGATAATATGTCCTATACCCATCTCTGCTAGTTTTTAAGAAAATGGCGATTTAAGATGTCGAAACTACCAGATATTATGCAGTTTTATGGGAAAACAAATAAATGATATAAAAAATTATTATGTTTATTTTCTTTTTCTGAAGACCTTATTTGTGGAGGTCATAATAAAACTACTTGCTTTCCGGAAGTGCTGAAAATTGACTTTTCTAATAATTAGTATAAATCCATATAAATTAATCTATATAAAGTATATTTTTTAAATTTGGATTTTACGGGTCATTCCTGATATAAAATCTGTATAATATCCTAAACCTATCTTTGTTAATTTTTGAAAAAATGGCGATTGAATATGTCCAAACGAAAACAAAAAAAGTTAGAAACATTTATTATTTTTTAATTTAATTCTAAATTACTTTTTAATTAACTACTAAAATAAAAAACTAATATTAAAATAACAAAATTCTCCAAAGAGACGGCGGATTATTTTAGGCTTATTAATTTTCTAACATTTATTTGTTTTCCCTATAAATGCATAATGTGAGGTCGTTTGTACATCTTCAATCGCCATTTTTCAAAAACTAACATAGATAGGTGTAGGAATTTTTACAAAAATAAAATTTTTTGGAACATTATTAGAAAATTTTTGCAGCATTTCCCCGGAAACCGGGTAGTTTTTTGATCCCAGATAAGTCTTCAGAAAAAATTAAATTAAAATAATAATTTTTTATATCATTTATTTGTTTTCCCTAAAATCTTGTGCTAGTTAGGACATCTTTAAGCCTTTTTTTTAAAAATAGCGAGAATATAGGATATAATTTAGATTTTATTGGAATGACTTGAAACCCAAATTTTTAAAATATACAGGGGTAAAAACAAAATTGATGTCGTTTCCTTAAACCGGGGTTGGGCCCCTGTTATAATATCCAAAATCGGCTTTATAATATAATATTATTCTAAAATTTTAAAAAACGTATGTTTTTTTTTCAAAAAAAAGAAGAAAAAGTTTTTTGTTGTCATCCAAATTTAAAACCCTTTTATATTGGGCTGATTCCCATCTTCCCTTTAAATTTTCCTTATTTTTTTTCCCCCCGTGATTTGTGCAAACAAAATTATTTAAAATCTATTCTACTCATACTAAAGAAATTACTTAAATATCAATAAAATATTAGCCCTTATCACTCATTTAATCCTTTCTTTGAAGCTATAAACCCCCAAAAATAATAGGTGCTTTGCAGGTATCCAAATTTAAAATTATTATTTTTTTTTTTTCGAACTTTTTGGTAATTATGGGGAGATGTTTTATTTCTAATCTCCCCCAACTTACTTCACCTTTGAGGGAACTACTAAAAAAAATGTTGTTTGGAAATGGACTAGCATTTATACGGAAGCTGTTAATAAAATTAAAAATGCTCTTTGTAAGAGTACAAAATTTAAAAAACTTTTAAACCCCCTTCTAAGCCAATTACAATTCAGTGCGATGCTTCTAAAGATGCTCTAGTTGTTTACCCAAAAAGATAATAACCCTGTCTATTTTGCTTCCAGATCTCTCAATAATACTGAGGTTCAATATGCCCAAATCGAAAAAAGAATTACTTGCTGTTTTTTTTTCCCTTGAAAAAAAATTTAAAAAAAAATTTTTGGGGTTTTTTTTTAAATTTTTTTTACAAATTTTTTTAAAAAAATTAATAGAAAAACCTAAAATTTAAAAAAAATTTTTAAAAAAAAATCAAATTTGTCTTAAAAAAAAAATTTTAAAAAGTTTATTCTTTAAAAATTTCGGAAAACTTTTTTCGAATTTTTGGAAAAGGTAAAATATTTTTTTAAAATAGAAAAAATTTTCATTCCTTTGCAAATTTTTTCAAAATTTTAAATTTGCTTAAAACCCTTTTGCAAGAAAAAAAAACCGTTTCCCTTTTTAAAAAAAAAAAAAAAAAAAAAAAATAGTTAAAAAATAATTTTTTAATTTTGGGGCCCCGCTATCATGTCTGATGTACAAAATTTTTAAAAACCGCACGTAAAATATGTGCCAAATTTCAAAATTCAAGATGTCGGGAATTATTAAGTCATGAAATTTTTAATATTCCATTTTATAAGGTGGCAAACAAAATCAGTGGGCCGGTAATAATTATTATTATAATAGATTATTTCTCAAGGTGAAAGAAGTTTCAAAAATAAGAAAAAAAAAAAGCAAAAAAAATTTTTAAAAAAAAATTTAAATTTTTTTTTAAACTAGGTATTCCGGCCATTTTAGTTGCTGAAAAATCCTTTCAATAGTTTTGAGTTTAAGAGTTTTTTTTTAAAAAATGGAATATTAATCTTCAAACTTCGAGTCCCCCCCACCATCAGTCTAATGGACTTGCTGAAAAGGCTGTTGGAATAGTAACGAATATGTTTTAAAAAAATCACGAATCAAATCAAGACTTTGAATTGTACCTACTGAACTATAGAAACACACCTGTAGCCCCCGGGTTTTAAAATTTTTTTTCCATCTCAGCTTCTAATGAGCAGAACTCTTGGTTTTTAAAATTCCAATTTCAACGAAAAATTAAAATCTGAATTAATTCCTAAGATATAAAAAAAAATTTCAAATAAAACCAGCTGAGTACTATAACAAAAAATCTAGCAAAGAAATTAATTCTTTTGAGGGAGAAGTGTGGGGCACAAAATATTTTTAAAACAAAAAAATTTTGGGGAAACCCGCAGTTTTTTTTTAAAAAAATTTAAATGCTCCTAATCTTTTTTTAATTAAAAATGAAATGGTAAGATTTTGGGGGGGGGAAATTTAGTTTTTTTAAGAAAACGAGTTAGAAAAAAAGGGGGTGTTGAGTATTTTTTTTAATTATGTATGTTACTATGTTCTTGTTTACCATCCTGGCACCTTTACCTGTTGTCATTGTCATTGTCATTCTAAAAATTTTTTTAAAAAATAAAGTTATTTTAAAAACTATTTTATTATTTAATAATAATTAAACAGAGTGGACATGAAAAACTGTGTATTTTGAAATCTAGGAACTAAAAAAACCCGGGGGGTTATGATTCTTTAAAGAAAAATGAAGCAAAAAGAAAACCGTAAAAGTACATTATGAAAGATATTTTCAACTTTTTCAACTATTGTTTTTCCTAACAAAACAAGGAAGCTACCCCCCCCAGTCTCTTCAAACAAACAGTGCAAAAAAAATCCCTTAAAATAACTTCTAAAAAAAATTTTCAACATTTTCAAGTAAAAATAGGAAGTTCTTGTCGATTTAAATTCTAAAACATTGCCAGTCTATGCCATTTACTAAAACAAAAAAAGGGGGCACATGTTTCCATTGTGCAAAGGCGAAGTTCGGAGCTTCTTGAAATTCACTCATGCATTAAACAAAAGGGTTTTTCCCCCAGACGCGGATCCGTCTTGACCAAAACCTGTGACCCTAAGGTTCCCCTTTAAAGGGGTGTTTCCTATTCAATTGAGAGATTTTGCAGCGTAAAGTTTAGAGTTTTTTTACATTGTTTTTTTAAAATAATATTTCTTTATTAATTTGTTTAAAAAAAAACATCCCCCAAAAAGGGGGTTTTGGGAAAAATTTTTTTTTAGATAATGTATACTTTCGAAAAAAAATTTAAATTTTAAATTTTTCCCTTTTTCTTCATAAAATTTATCTTCAACAACCGATTAAAGAAAACACTTTGTTTCACACATTACCTTATTTATTTAGCAACGTAAAAAAATTTTTTTGCAGAATTTTACTATTTCTTAACCCTCTTGGTAATAAAATGTCAAAAGATGGAAAAAAATCGTTTATGTTGACTTACCATTGTGTTTTTTTAAAAAGCTGCGGAAATCGCAGCAATAAGGGAAAAGGGGCCGTGCTTATTAAAAAAAAAAGGGAGAAAAAAGGAAAACACATCGAAATTTTTACTCAGACAGCCAAGCGGCCCTGAAGGCCATCATTTCCCCCAAAAAAAGTTAATTCCAAACTGGGGGGCCCCGTACACAGGCCCTGAAAAAAGTGGGCCCGGCAAACAAACTAACGGTAGCCGGGGTCCCCAGGCCACGGGGGGCCACCCTCGGGTAACGAAAAGGCCGACGATTTCCCCCAAAAAAGAGGATCAGCCATGGAAATGGGGGGGCCCCCTGGGCCATTCGGTGGAATTCGGCGGGCCTTTTTAAAGCATCTATTTAGAGCTGGGTAGACGGGGTTTTTTAAAAAAGCTGGTGGGTACAAACACCAGGACAAGAAAAAAAAAAAGCAGTTATTAAGACCTGCTCCGCCAAGTTTACCTAGGACCTACTGAGCCACAGTCAATGTGGGGGGGATAACGGTAGGTCAACTAACAGGACATTTAAAAATTCAACAAGCACCTGGAAAGAATAGGCCTGGTGGAGGATAGCCTGTGTAGGTTCTGCCGGGGGGGCTGAAGAAACAGCCGTACATGTGTGGTGCCACTGCGAAGCAAATGTAGGCTTGGGTTTTTTAAAAGGGTTGGTGGGGAAAACCCAAAAAACCCGGGAAGAATAGGGGGGTTGCCGGTGTCAAGACCTGGGTTTAGTTAAAAAGACGGGCCTAGAAAAAAGGTGCTATAAAGAACGATTGGAGAAACCACAAAAATCTGGTAAGGTTGCAGGGTGAAGGTCTTTTTTCCATCTCCGCTCAAATAACCCAATCTAATCTACCGTCGTGTTAACAGGGGGGGAAATTTGTGTGTATCATAAAATTTTATTTTTTGGGGGCAAGGGTGCGATCCTATTACTATTTTAGTAGGTTCTTATTTAATTTAGTTATTAATAAAAAAAAATTTCGAAAAAAAAAAAAAAACCAGTGGCTGCTCGAGGTTTGTCTGTTAGGGGGGAAAAACAAAAAGCAAAAAAAAATACATCATACCCTATTTTTTTTTAAATTTTAAAAAAAAAAAAAATGCATGACTTATTTTTTTTTAAAGAAAGTCCATTCTTTTGTTTTTGCGAGCCATAAACTTTTCAATCACTTTTTTATTAAAGTTCTAAAATTAATAATAACTTTTTTAATGGAATAATTGCAAATGCATTCATTATTTTTTTTGGGCCCGGGGGTTCACCAAAAAAAATTGATTAATTGTAAAGTTAAAAAAAACTTTTTTTTTTTTTTGATGTAGTATTGAAATGGTAACAACTATTTTTAACACCTGTACAATTTTCAAGTTTTGGTCTAGTACGGGGACTACCCGATAAGAATGTAAAGATTTCGAGCAGTATAGTTTTTTAAAATATTTGGCTTTATAATTTTCGTTTTTTTTTTTTTTAAAAAAAAATAATAAAAAATTATGAAAAAATATAAAAACAAAATATAAATACATAGTATTATTTGTATTTTTTTTTCGTTTATGATTTCGGGGGGGCTGCGCACAGTGATCTGGGTCTAGGTCATAAGGGCAAATCCGACATCCTAATATCAAAAATTTTAAACCCATGTTAATTAAACTCCCGAATGATCCTAGGGATTCAAAGCTTAAAAATTATTTTTTTTTTTTTTTAATAACAGAAGGTTCATCTAGAATAATTTTGGTGCGTACTTCCAAAAAGCCTAAAAACAAAAAAGGGAAAAAAAAATTTTAACTAAGGCAAAAAAATTTTTTTGTGAAGAAACTAAAGACATCTGCGTGAAGGGTAAGGACCGGCCTTTTTGGCCGTATTGAAAAAAAGGTAAGAGCGTTTTGGTTTTTACGTCAAATTTTTATAAAAAACGTTATTTTAAAATTATTTTTTTCTTGTTTTATAGATATTTTAAAGTCCACCTTGATCCGGTTTTTCCCAAAATATAAGCATGATGTTCCAAGGCTTAATGAGTAAATCTAAATTATACATTTACCCGCCGTCCCCCCCCCATGAGGACAACAAAGATAAATTATATGTAATGAATGTTGTCCGGTGCGTTATTATTGCCACCAAGCATATCTTACATTTGTTTATTTTTTAAATTCGCCAATCCTCATTAGAAATATCTAACTTGCCAGCCATCATTAATTTTAAAAATTTCATAAAGCTAAATTAAATTTTTATTTACTTACTTACTTACTTCATGTTTTACAACCCAGGGTGGGTTTTTGCCGACTTCACAATAGTCCTCCACTGTTGTCTGTCACTCATGGCAGCAAGTGGATTTTGGATTTTTCCCCTTAGGTCTTTGAAATATCGTCCCTCCATCGGAGTCGTGGGCGGCCTAGGGGTCTTTTATCAACTGGTGCTTCCTCCCATACAAGCTTGACAGTGTTACACACACACTATTAAAACTTCACGATAAAAGGTTATGGGAAATGCTTCTTTTGATTTAATATATCTGTACATTTTTTAAAACCCTTTTATCGTTGACCGGTTTTATTATCAATTTTGGTGTTTTAATGTGTTAAATTTCTAATAGTATAGTCTGTCTCAAAGTATACCGTGTTAGCTCTTGCCTTCATTTATAAATTATACTTGCCGACAGCAATAAAACTGCGGATTGGTGGGTATTAAAGGACAGAACATTAGGGACGAACTTTAATAATATAAAGATTTATAACTTATTGTTTATTTAGGTAAGTATAATCCTAAAATTCCATTAAGAAATTAAATATATGCAAAGTTTTAATACATTTAAAACTGCATTATCTATACATAATTACATTTTTAATCTAAATATCTAAATCTAATTCGGTTTCACTATCAGAGTCATCATTAAGATTAATTATAATAGGATTTATGTTGTTTTGGATAGAAATGTAAGAGTCTTCAATTTTTATAATTTGCTTTAGTGATTTTTTCCAACTTTAACTGGTATGTTAGTAATTACTTTTTTATCAAATTTATAACACTGAGACTTAAAATAGGTGTAACATTTTCTGCTCTGATCTTTGATTTTACTTGGTTCCAAAAAAGCTTCATGGGGTTAAACATACGTGATAGGGGGAAGCTGTAAGACAGTATCCCACCTGTTCACCAAATTATCACATACATATTTTTTTTTAATTGCATATGTATTTGGGACTTCCAAAAGATGTTTTTTTTTGTAACTGAATTCAAAATAAATATAATTTTCTAACAAATATTCCTGGATTTCAGTTTTTTTAACTTGATGAAGCTGGTGCTTTTTAGCAGACGGCTGTGGTTATCCATGACAATAACACTGTTGTTTGGAATTTTTTTTAAAAGATAATTTTTAAACCAGTTTTAAAAAAATTCTGCACTTGTATCCTCATGATAATACAAGCTAGAACCCCCTTTAAAATTCTTTGCAGACAACCAAGCACTTTGGGACAAATCCGTTTTCTTAACCAGCATGTATTATGGTAATGCGTTTTCCTTTGTTTGAAGGTGCTTTCGTCTGACAGTTTTGACTGGAATCAATCCATCCTTTGGATACTGTGTCGTGGGTATCGAACCATGTTTGATCAAGGTAAATTATGGATCTGTTTTCTAACCTATATGTTTTAATTTCTTGAAGGTAATTAAATCTCCAATTGCGTAATCTGTGCGATTCCATTACTACTTGTCTTTTGTCTATTTTGCTGTATTTACATCCCATTTTACAAACAACTTTATGGAGAGTGGCACGGCTAATATTTATATTGGTTTCATCTTCGTCTAGCTTCTTTTTCAGTTTATCCAAGGTAGGAATAACTCCGCTCTCATAAAGACAATACATTTTTCCCTTTTTATTTGGTCCATCACTATTAGCAAAGGTGGGTTTTGTTTTTTTTTTGTTCAATTCTTCACTAATAATAATATCACTTAACGATGATATTGGATTTTTTTTAAATAGACAGGTTTCTTTTAAATCTTTTGTTTAATTAGACCTCTACTGGGAAAGTTTCATACAATTTTTTACAACCTGTTTTGTATCTAATGACAAATGATTTCGACGCGACATAGTTATATTCTCGTAAAACAACTTTTATGAAACGCACCGTAAAAAAGGTTATTCAACACTCCACTAAAAAATTAGCCAAAATATTTATATGCCTAATGGTTAATACTCAAGGAATACCTGGCCCACCTGCCCTTGTGAACAAATGGGTTTACCCCAAAAACAATAGGTAATAAAATTTAAAATTTATTGGGGTATGGTCCGTCAAAAGCCATAACGATATCTTTTAGACAGACTATACCGTAAAATCACATCCTCGCATTGCGAAAACTATAATATAGTCCATCTCGGTCCGTTAAACTCCCATAAGATGGAAAGTGTTTCGTTATCCTTGTGTTGTGGTTTGTAAAAAAACTTAATAAGGGTTTTAGGATTTTAGGAATAAATTAGGCGGTGGGCTCGGTTGTTTTGGATATCCTCAATAATTAATTTGGGGAGATGTCAAGATTTGTCAAACGCTCTAAGACATGTATTTATAGCATCGACTAAAAGTGCTTTTAGTTCTCTTAGTGGTGAAAGGTAAAGGATTAATATAGCAGCAACTTTAAATTAATTTTTTTTAAAGGAAATATTGTATTTTTATTTTTTTTTGTTTAAAATAAATTCAAATAAAATAAAACAGTTAAATTTTTCAAAAAAATATTCAGCTAATAAAAAAAATGCCGGTACATAGATGAGTAGAGTGGGTGCATACAATATCAAAAATAAGTTATGAAACATTGAAAATTTATGAAACATTCACGTTCCAAATAAAATGTTACTTCACACTTTGTACATGTCCATCGCGCTCTGAAGTGGCATACCCGTCAAAGAAGTTGTTGGACAATTTTTGAAAAAATTCAAATCATCTTTGTAACATTTCGAAACTGATACAGAGGGCCGTTTTTAGAAAGTGTAGATTTTCTAACGCATCCTAGGTAATGTTGAGCACCGTTTTTAAAAAAAAGCTAACAAACCTTTATTTCACCGGACGTCAGCAGGCAAAAGCTGAGGCTGAAAATTATCATCATCAATCCCCTCGTTATCAGTTTGATAGTCAATATCTGGCGGAATAGTGAACATATAAGTTATGATGAACTGACTATGCTACATCATCTGAAGCTGCCCCAAGGGTTTTAAAGCGTTTTCCATAAAATTAAATTGGATTTATATCCGAAAAAAGGATCCATTTGTGGTCGATGTTCAATAAAACCAGTGTACTTAAACAGAACTTTTTTTATTTTGTGCCGATTTGTTAACTTTAACGATGATTTTTTTGAATACTTAATGCAAAGTTTAGTATATACCCGTTAACAGATAGATAGTTAACAATTAAATATAGTTTACTTTTAGGATAGATAATATTCTATGTTAGTTTAACTAAAGTAAATATGACTACATTTTTGTCCAAAAAAAGCTATAACTACTTTATTTTTTACAGAAAATATGTTTTCTTTAAGGTCTCTACTAAACTTGTGTTTGCGACGAAACTCATCGCGTTGTGGGCATTCTAAGAGGATGTGCTGTACTGTGAGTATTCTGTTGCAAAAGTCACAAACAAATAACTATGTGTTTTGCGGGTGTGTCCGATTCTTAATGTTCTCAGTATTATTTTTTTTTTCTCTTTAAGAATTGCATATTAAACGGGATAATTGTAGGCTGAATTGTATAAAGCTTTTTGATTCCAAAGGTTGTAACTCATCAATATTATTTTTAAATATTTTGCCTTTTTGGAGAATTGAAAAAAACATAAATCTGGTGGATATTCTCTAAACAGTGGCTGAGGATTGGCAGCTCACATGACTTTGCCACAGCTAAATTGGGGGAGTGAGCCGAGCAATGAACGTAAGTGCTGACGGCACCAATTTTTTTATATGTGCTTGAACATTTTGCTCCCCGCTCATTGCTGCAGCTCCGTCATACCCTTGTCCTCTTAATTTGGCAATATTCAGTTTACAATTCTTTAAAAAAGTTAATATTGAGTCAGCTATGCCCCTCTCACATACGTCAGTAATATTTACTTATTGTAAAACCCCCTCTTTCACCCCTTAAGCGACGGACCATGTCATTCAAAAATCACTGGTGTCATGCCACTGCTGAATATAATTTTTGAGCCAAATTTGGTTAAAATCGGTTTAGTAGTTTTTCCGAATTCGTTTATACAGACATACAACTTTCAAGGTATAGACAGTGCGTAATACACGGCCCATGCCATGGCATATGTATTAAGTATGAGAGGGTAGTTTTAGAACATTTATGTAGCGTTAATTTTTTTTGTTTGCCTCATGGGGGGGGGGTTAACCCCCGAACCCCCCCCCAGCGCTAAGCGCCTGATAGTGTTTAATGCTTAAGAAAATGTTTTATAAAAATGTATCTATGAACAATAATTATATTTGTTATTTATTTACAATAGTATTTATTTTAACGTATTTCACATTTTCATTTTAGTTCCAACTTCACATTTTCAATACGGACAAACAAATGGCGTGCCCTACAAAGTATGGTTGCATACCGTTGTATAAGTAATTGTTTAATTAAAATTAATTTAAACTATTTTTTTTTTAATAAATGATATTAATGTATATTTTAAAATTTGTAACCAACAATTTATTTAAATTTCGCTTGTCTGTATATAATAGTTTTTATTCAATCGAGCTATAAACAAAAAAGACCCTTATCTTGCAAGTGCCGTGAATATTAGGCAAATGGTCCGATTTAAATTTTTAAAACGGCTTTTTAAAGTTGAGATTAAAAGCTACAAATTGTATAGCTCACATTTTCATAAAAGTTTAAAGAACATTGTTAATAATTCTTGTGAATCAAGCGCGTCTAGCGAAAATTTCTTCAAGCTCCCGATGCCACGCAGCCCGTCTCTCGCTTCTCCTTGGCTGCTGGGTGCCCCCTTCACGTCTCGGTCGCGAATTTTCGCTCGACGCGCTAGGTTCACAAGCATTTTTAACAATGTTCTTCAGACTTATATAAAGATGTAAAATATACAATTTGTAGCTTTTAATCTTAACTTTAAAAAGCCGTTTTAAAAATTCAAATTGGACTATTTTCCTAATATTTACGGCACTTGCAAGATAAGGGCTTAATTTGTTTAGAGTGCGGTTAAATAAAAAAATATTAATGCGACAATTTTTATCTTTTAGCAGCTTAAAGAACATGCCATTGACTAACATTTTCCAAAAAATCAGCCCTTAATAATGAAAATTAACAGAGATACGAATTTTTGAATGAAGGTTTGTTTAAGGCGTTTTTCCGGCTTTTCTTGGTGAAAAATGGTCGGATCAGGATTTTTCAAAAACCATTTTGTAGGTTTTTAAATTCTCTACAAACGGTCTTTAATGAGTAAAGTAATATAGCCAGTACTTTTTGTTATATTAAAAAAAATACGAAAAAAAGGCCCTTTTTAAATAATTATTGTTATAAAAAAATACCTGCAAAAAAATTGTTTGGATTTTTGATTTTAATTGTCTACAGGTTATTCCGGAAGACATGGCGCAGTCAGATATCTGTTAAAATTTATTACAAAAAAAATCTATAATGATTGGACTATTATATATAAAGTCATATAAACAACATAAAAGTCCGATATTAAAAGGCAAACAGATAAACGATTCATTTATTTGTTACCTTTCTTTAACAACCCAAAATTTGCCTGATAAAAAGCCTATAATAAAAAGAAAATCTCTTTCGATAAACCATCGGACCGGCTCCAAATTAAATAAAAATTTAAACAAATCCACTAACAGACCAAAAAACCCTTAATAATTCAACCTTTCTTTTTTTATATCTGGCCACCAAACACACGCATAAAATATTCACAAAGTTTTGACCCAAAAGTCAATACATCGGCTGATGGAGTCGCCATACGTTTTCCAAACAGATTGACACAGAACGACCGGAAAAATTTTCCCTTTGACCCTTTTCAGCCTCTCGTGGTTTATTTTCTTTTAAATGACAGTGGCGTGACACCGTGTACTCAATTTCCTAAAATAAAGATAAATAAAACCAAAAAAATATTTTATAATTAAAAGTAAGTCGTTTTACACCAGCGTCGTTTGGGAAGTAGATTTACACCAATACAGTGTGTCCCAAATTGGTGGGGAATGTATGGGGATCTTGGAAACCACGATAGATAGAAAATCGGTTAAATAGGGAAAGTTTTGGACAATTATATTAGTAAGCTAATTATCTATTCAGGTTTTTGAGAAATTTTGAAAAAACCTGAAACATGCATCGAAAATCGGCCATATTTTTCTTATAAGTGAAAATTTGTCAAATCTGTAAAAACTTTTTCAAGCAACTCTTTTTGTAAAATATGACTGACAGTCAATTTTTATTTTCTACGTTTCGGGTTTTTAGAATCATCATCAACTTTATTTTTTCATATGGGCGCCATATTGGATTTTTTCGCAGCCAAATAGTGCTTTTTATTCTGATTTCAACAATGTGTAACATGTTAAAGTTTAGGAGTTTATAACCTCATCTACTTCAAAAAACAAATATTTTCTCAGTTGGCCTTGATTCCGGCGAATGTCATCTAGCGTCATTATCAAGTTAGCTCGGGTAGTTATTACAATTTTTTCAACTTTGTAAAATGGTTAATTATTTTAAGAAAAACTTGATATTTTGAAACGTTATTTCCAAAGCAATAGAAATGTTAATATAGCTGCGCAAACGTATTTCGACAATTTTCCTGAAAGGCAGCATCCTAAACTAACATACTTTTGAAAACTGGTTACAAATTTGCTTGAATTCAGAAGTTTTAAAAAACCACGACCTAAGAAGTACGTTGAAAAAAATCGACAACGAGATGTTGATAGAGAATTTTACATACCTAAGTCAACCATTCATAGGGTAGTTAGGAATATTTAAAAAAATATCGTAAATATGTTGAGAGAAATGGACAACATTTTAAATTTTAGGTCGTTATTTTACATCTCCATATTAGTAGGAATATTACTTTAGCCACTTTTCATTGTTTTTGTTTTTACTTGTTTTAATTAACTTGTTACGTATAGTTTTGTTGTAACACGGTATTAACGGTATAGCTTTGTTCACGAAACCCATTTCTGTAAAATATCTGTTCAGCTTATCTATTTTGACAATTACTAATATTTTATTGTTTACAAAAAAAATGACGTTCGCCGGAATCAAGGCCAACTAAGAAAATATTTGTTTTTTGAAATAAATGAGGTTATAAACTTTTAAATTATAACATGTTATACATTGTTGAAATCAGAATAAAAAGCACTATTTGGCTGCGTAAAAATCCAATATGGCGGTCATATGAAAAAACAAAGTTGATGATGATTCTAAAAACCCGAAACGTAGAAAATAAAAATTGACCACACGGTCATATTCTACAAAAAAGTTGCTTTGAAAAGTTTTACAGATTTGAAAAATTTTCACTTATAAAAAAAAATATGGCCGATTTTCGAAAATGCATGTTTCAGGTTTTTTCAAAATTTCTCAAAAACCTGAATAGATAAAATCATGTAGTAAAACGAGATTAGCTTACTAACATAATTGTCCAAAACTATCGTGGTTTCCAAGATCCCCATACATTCCCCACCAATTTGGGACACACTGTATTGACACATGCTGTGTTTTCAAAGGACAATTACGGCAAAAAACTTTATTCGCCATTTTTTTTTATTTTGGTTACTTTAACAATACGAAATTTAAACTATGTGATTACTTTTTAAACTTAGAAACTGTTTTTTTTTGTTTGCATAAACAATAGGGAAAACCATAGAATCTATTTTTATGGGTAAACAAAGGACAAAGCATGATTTGTTTCTATTTTTAAACCGCCATAAATCAAAAAGTCCTAATTTATTTAATTTTTTTATTATCAAATTCGTAGACGGTTATAGCACAGAGGATCAAGCCGCAAAACATACTCTTCAAAAAATTCTATACTATTTCACACTTTTTAAAACTTTAGCATAAAAAATGTATATATAACTTTCTTTTTGGTGACACGAAAAATTAGGTTATCGTTAAGGAAAAATCCCTTACTGTCAATATCTGTGTTTTAGCAATGCTTCAACGAGAAGATTTTTTTACCAAAAACTTATAACAAAACTTTTTTGTTTAAATTCTATAATAAGTTCTAAGAACGCAACAGAGTAACTCTCTTGTGGGTACCAGGACATTGGGGAATAGATGAGCTAGCGAGACATGGATCATCCACACCATTTTTGGACCAGAACCGCCTTTGACCAAAACACAGCCGGGCAAACCAGGGAATGGATCCAGAAACAAACACGAAGAATACTGGGGAAACCTCAGTAGAATTAGACATGGAAAAGGCTTTATAAGAGGCCCATCCAAAAAAGCGAAGGAAGAACTACTCACATAAAAAGGGAAAAGACTTCGCCTAACAGTAGTGTTGCTAACAGGGCATGATAACCTAAGAGGACACCTACACAAGATAGGCTCTTACAATAGGAACCCAAGTTGCAGAATGTGCGACGAGGGGGAAGAAACAGCCTACCATATCCTGTGCGAATGTAAAGCATTGAATCACAAAAGACAGGCATCATTTGGGCAACCGGAGATGAGCCCACAGGAATATATCAACCAACCAGTCTTGGGGATTATACAGACTTGTAGAAGGAACAAGACTAATGGGAGGATTGATATAAAAGACAATGGGAGATTAGGCACAAAAAGCCCATGAGGCTGCGCTGCCTCCGGTAGTTAATCGAAGACGGCTCCCAGGGAAGAAGAAGAAGATAATAAGTTCTAGTGGGTACCTTGTTTTTAAAAAAGAAACACAGTAAAATTGCATGTACAGTTGTATTCATTGAAAATGGGTACACTAAAATTGTTATAGTGTAAATCGGTTTTGATTGAATTTGACAAGCCTGTCAGTGCCAAAAATTTTCTAAATTCCTCGTCATTTAACTGAAATTGAAAAAGCTCAAATAATAGCTAGAATTGAAGATGGGTGGTCAATACGTGCATTAGCGGATTTTACCGGAAGAGGCAAAAACACTATTTCAAGAATTAAGCAACGTTGGGTTCAAGAGGGTTCTTTGAAAAGAAAATTTGGTACTGGTCCAGCACGCATTTCCGTCCCTGAACAAGATAATGCATTTCTGGAATATCTAAGGGCAAATCCTTTTGAAACTGCAAGAAACGCTGTCATTGACACAGGATTTCCTGGGTCTCAACCTACCGCTAGCGAAAGAGTCAAAGAATCTGACTTAAAAAACCGCGTAGCTGCGAAAAAAATGATGCTCACAGAAGAACGGAAACAGTCTCGTTTACTTTTCGCCCTAAATTATATATACCGTGACCACCAGTTTTGGAACACGGTAGTATTCACTGATGAAAAGGTTTTTCGGTCAACATATAATGGACAAATTCGTGTCTACCGTCCAGACAATACAAGATTCGAAGAACGCTACACTAGCGATCTTGCTTTCAGACCTGGGCGATTTTCAGTAAATGTATGAGGTTGGATAAGTGCTTATGGACTTGGTGTCTGCTGGCGATTGGACTGAAGGTTTAACGCCGAACATTACATGGCTGTTCTGGAAAATGTTATGCTCCCATCTGTTGGACAAATATATCCAAATAACTCATTTGTCTTTCAGCAGGATAACTGCCCGGTCCATACCGCAATTGCTGTGAGGGAATGGTTTCATCGTAATAATATTGAAGTCTTGCCATGGCCCGCTTACAGTCCTGATATTAATCCCATAGAGAATGTTTGGGGCCTAATTGTAAAAGAAATATATAAAAGAAATTTTAGACCAAACAATTCTAATGAATTATGGGAAGTTATCCACGACTGCTGGAAAGAGCTTGATCCAAATGTTATAGTGAATTTAATTAACTCAATTCCAGACAGATTGGTTCAATAGTTCAAATAGTCGAAAAAAATGGTCATATGACCAAATATTAATTTTTTATTTTTATTTTATTTTAAATCATATATTACATTATAATTAAAAATTAACTATAATTTTAAGTTTTTGTTATTATTATTAATTACGTTGAGTTTAAAAATTTGTGTTAAAGAAATATTCTTATACATTAAAATCATTTATCACATTTTATGTTTTTGTTTTGTCTATCGACGTTGATAAGAAAAGCCTGATTTACGCAAATATGGCAAAATGT
>JAHBCN010014973.1:0-21699 GCA_019359885.1 Listronotus oregonensis
ATAGAATACGATTTTATTATAAAAAGGAGCCCCCATTTAATTCTAAAAAAATCCAGTCCCGCTTTCTTTGCAATAAAGAAAACAAAGTTTTTTACTTGAATTATGTTTAATTTATAATTTCATATAAAAACAATTCCGCATAACAGAATGTAATAAGATGTCAGCTAACTTAAGACCAAGTTTAACACAATCTAATTTCTTCACCTGACATAATCCAAATAAGACATACCCTTGTCATATTAATTTTCACCTTGTCACACAATCCAATATGCGCCATTCCTCATGTCATTAAATCTGTTTGCTATGGGCTTAGCTGGGTAATATTTGGTCAATAAACAAATATGCAATTATATTGGTGTTTACTTTGTTCTAAGAATATTGCGTAAGAAAGTGGTAAATTATTTTCTTTTTTTTAAATAAAAAAAATCTAGGATAATAATTTAAAATATTAAGTTTATTTTTATTTTGCCAAGCCCTAGGCGAAAAACCTTTTTTTTTTCTCTTTAAAAATAAATTTTAAAAAAACAATTAAACATCAAATAAAATAGGTTGGGGTCAAATTAAGGTAAATTTTTTAACAGCCACGTACGGCATTTTTAGGGGGTTTTTTGGGGCGCTAAACAGGAATCTAAAGTTACATTTTGTCGGAAACTCCTTAAAACTAAAAAAAATTCTTCTTTTAATTAATTATATCAAAGTAGAAGATTTTTTGGTAAAGCATTTATTATTTTTTAGGGTAAATATATTTTTAAGTTTCTTTAATTTTTTTTTTACTAAAAAGGACCACCAAAAAAATATTTTTTTTTTTAATTCAACAATATTATCTAGAGATTTTTAGGCAAGAACTTGGGCAACAATAGAAAAGCGCCCACATTTCAAATTTGCATTGTGTAAAAATTAAGTTTACAATAACCGCGTTTATTTTGTAGGTGTTCTAAAAAAAATTGTCCACTACCTATTTATACAGGGTGTCCCAGAATATGTGGGCAATCTCTCGGAATCTAATATAAAACCTAAAAATACTATGACAAGTTCCCATAAACTTTTTTCCTATGACCCTCCCCTACGGAAATACTGATACATAAGGGACGCCCCTGGAAATCGTATTTGTTTAAATAACTTTTAAAATACTAGGCGTACTTTAATAGTTCTTTAATATGATGGTAACTAGATAAGTCTTCTTAAAATAAACCCATTAAATCATATTTGGCTTATTTATGTTTATATATTGGCTTATTATGATCTTCTTTCCTTTGTCTCACACAACTGGAACAAGACCCTTGAGTTTCTTGGTGAATCCCAGATCGTTGCTCTTGACATATCCAAAGCTTTCAAACAGGGTCAGGCATGATGGGCTTCTTAACAAACTTCCTTTCTACGGTCTTCCACCTAAGCCCTTTTCTCTTGGCTTTCCGTTTTCTTTTAATCGACTATATCAGTTAGTGTAGATGGTCATTCCTCCAGCTTCTACCAAATTTAATGCTGGGGGGCCCCGGGCTCAGTGCTGGACCCACGCTGTTTCTTCACACATTAACGATCTTCTCTTCCCAATCAATCCCATTCATAGTTTTGTTGACGATAGTACCCTCCACTCTAGTATTCAATTTCTTAAGCCACCGTGTAATTCTGATTTTGAAAACAAGCGCAGGTCAATGCAGTTATCTCTTTCACAAGACCTCAAACTTATCTTGGGATTGGGGCGCCAAAAATCGTGTTCAGTTTAATGCCTCAAAAACACAGTCATGTTCGCTGTCGCGAAAAAAGTCTGCGAATGCTCATCCCTTACATATGAGCGGCCAAGTTCTGCAGAACAAAGAGTCGTTTAATCTAGTCGGCGTTACTTTTGAGAATAACCTCAACTGGCACAAACACATTTCATCCATAGCTTCGGCAGCTTCAAAAAAGATTGGATTCCTCTTTCGAGCCAGAAAATATTTCTCTTCTTCCAATCTGTACACTCTATATGTATCCCAAATCAGACCCTCTTTGAAATATTGTTCTCATGTCTGGGGAATGGCGTCCCCTACAACACTTAGCATTCTGGACTCCATTCAAAAAAGAGCTGTTCGTCTTATTAATGATCCAACGCTCACAGAAAGGCTTCCTCGTCTTGCCCATCGTCGAGCTGTAGGGAATCTGTCGCTCTTCTATAGGTATTTTCACGGCTTCTGCTCAGAGGAATTGGCCAGTATTATTCCTTCTCTGGCAGCTCCCAACAGAGCAACACGTAGTGCAACTTTTATGCATCCTTTTACAGTTCAGTTAGAGAGGCCTCGAACTTCCCGCTTTCTTCGTTCCTTTATTCCTAGAGTGTCAAGACTATGGAACCTGCTGCCCGCAGAAGTTTTTCCTTCTCCTCCCAATCTCCAAAATTTAAGTCCCGTGTGAACAAACTACCTCTCACCACGCTGAAGACACCCACGGTACGTTAGTACTTAGGCATCAGCCTTCGTGGACTGTCCCAAGATAAAAAAAAATTAGTTTGCCAGGGACGGACTAGCTCTGACACAATAATAGCATTTTTTAACACCTTGAATGATAAAGACTCAACAATATTATTTTTGAATAGCTTTAACCTTAAACTAAAAAAAGGGTATTTTTGATTGACATTGATAAAATCAACTGTTTACGAGAAATAAAATATCATGGTTAGTAATTTTTTCATACAGGGTATTTTCTAATTGTAAGTCAATATTTAGAAAAGCAATTTTTGGGTCCATTTCAGAAGAAAACTTCATATGAACGTATGTCCTAAACGTCTTAACTTTTGAGATACAGGGTGGTAAAATTTTCAAAAATAAATCATTTATTATTAATATCTGTAATACCACTTTAGGTATTTTAATGAAATTTGGCATAAATGTATTATGTATCAAGAAGCATTTTTTAGTGTACCACATTTTATTTTATTTCCACCAGTGCCGTTCGTACAGAATTTGACCTGCCTATTTTGGCAAATAAAAAAAATGTGGTACACTAAAGAATGCTTCTTGATACGTAGTACATGTATGCCAAATGTCATTAAAATATCTGAAGCGGTATTACAGATATTAATAATAAATGATTTATTTTTAAAAATTTTACCACCCTGTATCTTAAAAGCTAAGACGTTTAGGACATACGTTTATATAAAGTTTTCTTCTTAAAATGGACCCAAAAATTGCCTCCTTAAATATTGACATACAATTCGGAAACACCCTGTATAATGTAAAAAAAATCCCAAACACGATATTTTATTTCTCGTAAACACTTGATTTTATCGATGTCAATCAATAATACCTTTTTTTTTAGTTTAAGGTTAAAGTTATCCAAAAATAATATTGTTGAGCCTTTATCATACAGGGTGTTAAAAAAACTACTGTTATTGTGTCAGAGCTAGTCCGTCCCTGGCAAACTAAATAAGCCAAATATGATTTAATGGGTTCATTTTAAGAAGACTTATCTGGTAACCATCATATTAAAAAATATATTAAATTACGCCCAGTATTTTAAAAGTTATTTAACAAAAAACGATTTCCAGGGTCGTCCGTTATGTACCTGTATCTTTGTATGGAAGACTCGTGAGAAAAAAGTTTATAGGAACTTGTCATAATATTTTTGGGTTTTCATCAGATTCCAAAAGATTGCCCATATATTCTGGGACACCCGTATGTCTTATCCACAAATCAAAATTCCTGGAAACACGCCTGTGTCTCACTCGTTTTTATATCTAACTTTTAAATAAAAACACCTTGCAATATAAGTGCAGAGTCTTATGCACCCTTATTATAACGCACCTTTTACAAAAGATTAAAATAATGCTTTTACTTTAATTAAATACCTTTTAAAAGGCTTTTAATTTCTATATTTTTTATCTATTTTGTTTTACATTTAATGCTGGTAAAAACAATACAAATTTTAGATTTAGCGCCCTTCAGTTGTTCCAGCCTATCTGTCTAAAAATTCATAAATAATTTCGTTAATTTTTTAATATAGAAATTAAATTCTTGAATGTGTTTTTTAGCAAAACTAGTAAAGTATATATTAGTGGAAATAAGCTTATCCTGTAAAATCAAAGGTGTTGTATCATAAAATCATTTAGTTTGGCTGTAACTTGTTTGAAGAAAGAGGAATTTTAAAAAAGTTTGTTATTTTTGAGGTTAGGTTTGAGAAAGGCGATATAATTTAGAAAATAGAAGTTTTTAACTAAATTTAACTTTAAATTTGTAATCGGCGCCTTAAAACAATCCCGTATATTAAATTTATATAAAATCGACAGTGGGCCCGATAAGTAAAAAATTATTCAAATTAATATTTTTTAAATAAAATGCCCTATTTTGTTTTACGTGATTAACTCATTTATCTTATATCTTTTGATCTAAATTTTTACGTCTTAACAAGAAAATGGTTGTCTACCGTACCATTAACAGCTGACATATAGATATGGATACCTGTTCGTCCTTTGATGGTAGGGTGGTAGTGTTATTCAGACAACTAAAAAATCAAATTTTAAAATTGTTTATAATTTTTTTAAATTAGTAACAAATTAACTTTTAAAAAATAAAATATTTGTTAGAAGACCGACTACGCATTCTAAAATTATATTAAAAAAAACTAAACTTTTAAATTTCTTTAAATTTTACGCAATGGCTGGTGTACTACTATTTAGTTAACTTCTTTTAATTTGCACTTTATTTAAGTATACTCTTGTTTTCCCTATTATTTTCTGTGCCTTCGCTACGCTACAACCCTACTGACAAGTCCCTTGAGATGAGCTTAAACGCGTCTAGGAAAAAAATCATGGTAAATAGTAGATAGAATAAGTAGGACTGAAACACTTTTGCAAGTGTAGATCGGTATATAAAGGGTGTGTCAATGAAAACGAAACAACGTCGATTTGACACAGTTGCTGTCTTTTAAAAAAATCGCTCAGGTCTGTCAATTTTGAGCGGGAAACTTTTTAGAATATTTTCCATTCTGTCTCTTCAACCCCCTAGAAGGAAGCAACCTTCACCCATAAAATATTAAATACGATAAGGGTCAAATAAGTCAGTAGTTTTCTAAAAAATTATTTTATGTTTTATTATTTTGTACGTTTTTGTATCTATCTCTATCTGTACTATAATCCCACTATTTTAAAGTGATAACCTTTTTTTTATTAAAACCCTCGAGTAAAACTAGCACAATTTAAATTTTTGAAATCGTGTGGTCAAAATGACTCACTCATTACTGCAGATATTTAAAATATTGTCCTCTAGTTTCATACCCTACTTAGGGTTTTTATTCAAAATGACGTCGCACATTCTAAGCATTTCTTGAGTAATTTGTCGACTTTCGACGATAATTCGTTGACCTTAGCAAAGACAATTGTAGTTATAGTGATAACTACAATTGTCTTTGACCTTAGTCAATTAAGAATTCTAGTACTAAGTACACACTAAAAAGTTCCACGGATATAAATCTGGTGGCCCGTAAGGTCAATAAATGTTCCTTAAAGATACGAACCGATGCACACAAGCGAAATTCGGGGAAAACCCGGCCATAAATCGGAAATACCAACTTCGCAATTAAGGCCTATTCTGAGTATAATTTCATTATCTAGTTACCTGGGTATAATAAACAATCACCCTTTTATTTTTAGTCTTGTCACTTGCAGAAATATTTTAGTTGAAAACTGATGTTCGTGGAGACTATTTCATTGTGATTCAAAAGCGTCTGTGAAAATTAGTAATTTATATTCAGTTTTTCGGCAAAGTGTGGGTGAAAATTTTGTAAAGTAACTATGGAGCCTATTGCTGGTGGTAAGTAGAATATTAAAAATAATATTTATTTAAAATATTTCTTTACGTTTTTTTATACTGGTGTTCTAAAAGTTAACAATTAATATTTTTTTTAATTTCAATTTTTCGCTTTTTGCTAAAGTAAAAGTATATTTCCCGATTTGTTGCTTAAATTAGCTAAATTTTTAATAATTTGTAAGATCCCATCTTTAAGTTGCTGCGATAATTTGCATCTTGACGAGAAAATATTTTTAATGGTCTGGGTCCAAATTCGTATAAAATGTGGTCCCAAACGCAACAAATAATTTTCTCCTATAACTTAAAGAATAAATCAATTTTTATAAAATAAAACATTATTTTATAGAAAATTAAATAGAGAAATAAAAAATTGCAATGTAATTTATTAACAATTTCTAGTGGTTTTCATATAAAAATTGATAGTTTTAAGGACTACTGTCATAAGACGGCCAGAAAATTTGTAGAATTGTATCCGTGGTACAATATGCCAACTTCCGTCCATAAAATCTTAATGCACAGTTCTGATATAATATCATATTTTATGGTTCCAATTGGGAAACTTGGCGAGGAAGCCCAGGAATCAAGAAACAAAGATATTAAAAGATTCAGAGAATTTCATGCACGGAAGTTTTCAAGAAAACAAAACATGGAGGATATATTTTGTAATCTTTTAATATCTTCTGATCCTTTAATCTCCAATATGAAAAATCATCTGCTAAAAAGCTTAAACAGTACCCTTTAAAAGTTTTGGCATTTTTTGATGAACCAACAGTTTCTGCTGATGAAAGTGATAGTGAAGATATTGATTGATTTTAATTATTAAGATAGGTTAGGCTTTATTATTATTACAAAGTTATTGTTAAGTGAGGTCTGTATATACTTTACATACTTAAATATGTATTTTAAATTGCTCTTATTTTTACACACAAAAGTTAGTTATAAAATTAAATAGAACAAAAACAAACAAATCACAACTTTATTTAATTTATAATAAGCAATTTTATTAACCTCAGGTATATCAAAAGTCTTGTCATTTTGGATTTTATTTCAAAAATTTTCAGTCAAAAAGCGTTTATTTCAGCGCAGATTGAAGTCGGATTGAGGCACTCAACAGTGACAAAGGCAAGTCAATTTGGAAAAATGCAGGATTAACTATCTCAATCCTACAATTCTGTTAAAATGGTTTACCTCTCTCTCTTGTTAAGTGCCTCAATCCAACTTCAATTCGAGCCGAAATAAACCCTTTATATGAATTTTAAACTCTTAACTGCTTAAATTGTTAAAATGATAACAGTCTAATAATAATAGTAACATTTTTCATAGAGTTTTATTTTTTTAAGGAAATAGGTACTTACACAGCGCTTATGTAATGCAATAAATGAACCCAATGGGAGGGGGGGCTTTAAAAAATGTTTAAATGAACGTGTTATCTTAGTTTTAACATTTTCTTACGATTAAACATGTTTGTGATTCATATCAGCACTACTACTATTTATGGCCGGCTTTTCCCCGATTTTCGCCTGTGTACTATGGACCGAAACGAGTAAGAACTCACTAATCGTGATGCTTACGCTATTTTTTACACGCTCAAAATATTGAGTTAATTAGGAATATAAAATATGTCTGGACCATATTGAAGACCAAGGAAATTTAGTATTGATACACATCCCAGACTCAAAAAATCACAGCTTTAGAAGCTTTGTCATTTCTGGGATGCCAAACATGGAAAATTTTTGAATCTATATAGAAAGTATGCCAGTTTAAGAAAGCCACATAGGCGATTTTTTGTAAACTATAAACACGGAGTGTGTCCAGTACAATGTATCGGCATTAATACATTCGGAAAAATGCCATCGGAAATAGCGGCCTATCTCAAACTCGACCTATCTCATAACCCGGTATTGTATACTGGGCATAGCTTTCGCCGGTCCTCAGCAACATTTCTCGCAAACTCCGGAAAAGAAATATCCAACATTAAACGTCTTGGAGGCTAGAAGTCTACATCAGTCGCTGAAGGATACCTCGAGAATTCAACAAATTTTAGAAAGGATATTTCAAACAAAATACTCAATTATACCGAAACACCTTCCACTATTCAGAAACAACCGTCAATGCCATCTTCCAATGTACTAAACCTCTCAGTTTAATAAACTACTTCCATAGTTGCAAAATATTGGCTCATCAAGAACCCAACGCCGCCGCCGTCAACGTTTTCTACAGAAAAGCAACTCGCGTCAGCAATAAATTTGCAAAACGCGACCAATTGCACTTTTACTATAAATGTTAATAATAATAGTTAGTATATAAATTTCTTCGTTAATAAATAATGTTTTAATCATAAATCTTTAAAATTATGTTGGTTTTTCCTCTCGCTTGTAGAAAAAATATTGTTTGTAACACTTGCTTTCCGCACTTGTTAGGAAAATAACTATTTTCATATAAGTGCGATATAGCATTGGTTTTGGGATCCTAAAAGCTTTTAAAATCCGTAAAAATCCAGGACCGTATTTAAAAAAACAAAGTTGATGATGGCAGCTCAATGATAAAACGTCGGTGTGTAAATCTAATAACACTGTCTTGTAGAACAAAAAACTAGCAATAGAAATGCAAAATTTATTTTGTTATATCTTTTTAAATAGAGTCCTAAAAAAAACAATAAAATCGCGAATATTTGTTTTTTTTTCAAATGTCTTTAAAAGTATTAAAAATTTTAAACTTTTAAGCTGGCATTTTGCCATTTAACCGACCTCGTATCTCTTCAAATTTCCAAAATCCCAATGATGAGACTCGAATTGAGGACACCCTGTACTTAACTACTTATGCAACAAGTTGCATATTTAATAATAATATTACTAACAATACCTAATTAAAGAATGTATTGTTTCTTTGTAATAAATATTGTTGAATGTTTAAAAGTTAATCTTTTTTTAATGGGGTGCGGAAAATATCACTTTCCGCACTTGTAAGGAAAACTACTTTTCCAACTTTATAATCGCCAGTATAAAAAAAGTATTCTAAATAATTAAAAAAAAAGAAAAAACTTACCCCAAACGATGATCGAAATGGTAACAGTCCCATCCATCCATCCGGCCTGCCAGTGACCACCAGCGCGAGTGCGGCAACGAAGAAAAAAGTTTGAAGCAGCGAAACACCAACTATACTCATATTACGATGTTTTGTTCCGGGTTAAGACGAAACGTGTTCCGGTATTCCGGGATGTTAAAGTGTCGCGCGGCCAATGTACAAGTTCTTGTTGAGCGTCGCGTTTTATAGCGTCCAAGAGCGTCGGAGGCGTCTAACGGTTCTTGCGCCTCGGTGGATGCAGGGACATGGTGGTTTTTCTTGCGTCTTTGCCACTGTTGAATAGGTCGTTATGTTTATTCGATGGGTTTAGAACTGACACAGTTTTAGGTTTTACTGGAAATTCGCACCGATATAAAACACTGTAAACTAAAGAAGGTGTTTTTTGTAAAACTAAAGGTTTTGGGATCCGTTATTGTGTATTCCAAATTATTGATATTCAGGATATAATATAAAGGTTGGACATGAATTAAAAAGTGGATTTCTTAGTATTTATCGTGCTCCTTGGCCAATTTTACTGAAATTTTGTATACTGGGGTTTTGTTGGGGGCGCTGATCACGAATTTTAAATCAAATTTTGTCAAAAACTTTTTTTTAAATTATTATGCACCACTCTGACCTAACCTTAAAACTGCACACGTTTTTCTAAAATTCCTCCTTCCTTAAGTGAGTTACACCAACAGTGCAAGATTTTGTGGTAAAATATTAGGTCTGATTATTATCAAGTTCAGAGTAGGAGAGAGTGGGAAAGTGTAGGACTAAAAAATGGAAGTAAGTGTAAATAAATTCCGTATTTTATTTTTATACCAAATGCGTTTTAGACTTATTTCAGAAATTAAAAAGGACTATATGGTTATGTTTATAAACAAATAAGTATTATAGTAAAAATGCATCTAACACTACTTCAATAGTTGGAGTAATTAGGTAAAAACTAGTTTACACCAGAATTCATACCAAACACCTAATTCTAAATTACACTGACGATAACAAACAGTCTATGGACAAAAAAGTGTAAAATAAAGTACTCTATTTCTGGATAACAACAGACCTATTTCTTGTTTTTTAGAATACATTTAATTTTACGTTTCTTTAGCCGTTATTTTTAACAAAAAACACCAGCAAAAAATAGCTATTTATGTATCAAGGGCGTTACTGGGACTATAATGCCCTAAAGGATAGATTCGACCTGATGGGCATATAGTCCAGTAAAGCCCGTGGTGCATACAATGCTTTATGTTTTACCCAAAAGAGTTTTTCAATGACTAATTACATTATTTATTCGCAAATAAAAAATAAGTTGCACCTGTACCTGTATACGTAAGTAGATAATGACTGGTGTTAAGTTTGACTTTGATGTTTCTGTCAGTTAGTCAGTTGGCATTTTATTAACGATTTTAAAATGGAAGAAATTACAAAATTATAGAAAAGGCCATAAAGCCCGAAAATTTTTGAGATTAAATCAAGGCAACAGTATGATCGGAAGTATGGCATATTTGGTATTTGGAAAGATGCGAACGCAATTCTTCAAATAACCGAAAACGTTTTAATGGCATATTTCCAGGAACTGGTAAGTTATTGATTTTATTTTAATACATATGTTTAACAAACTTTATTATTTTTAGTGGGAAAAAATACAGTCCGAACTCTCTCTGGACCAAGTATTCCACCCTAAGGTCTACGTTGATGGTCTATGAAAATATAGACATTTCGCAATACCATCGTCTCATATTTTTTTTAAAAGTTAAGTCGAAAGGATACGTCCCGAAGAAGTCTAAAGTTTTGGAAGGAGAACAAAATAAAATTTATTAAAAGTCTGATGATATCTTTGGTACACAAAGTCATATTGGTAATGGGTGTTTTTGGAGGTTTAAGACGAGATGAGTTGGTCAAAATGACCATTGATGACATTGAAATAGAGGAACAGTCTTGGTTATAAAGGTACCAGAAACTAAAACTTCAACTTCAAAAGTTTTACTATCATTGAAGAAGATTTAGGCGCTTTAAATTTAATAAAAAAGTACACAACATTAAGACCAGCTGGAATAAAGGAGCGAAGATTCTTTCTTACCTATAGAAAGGGTCGATGTACAGTACAACCCATTGGAAAAAATACCATAGGAAGCGTCCCAACATTGATCGCAAAATTTTTAAAACTGGATAATGCAGAAGCTTACACCGGCCACTGTTTGTCGCACATCGTCAACTTTACTTGTTGAGGCAGGTGCTTCGTTTGAAACGCTAAAACAACATGGGAAATGGAAAAGCTCTTCAGTAGCTGAAGGATATATAGAAGAAAGTATTTCATCCAAAAACAAAGTAGCCAAAATGATTGCCAATTCAGTTAATTCCGAGGTTAATTCCGTATCGACTATTGAAAATTCTTTAATGGACTGTTCTTCTATACAAAATAGCGTTAGTGCTACCACCGCTGCTACCATCACAAAAAACACCGACCATTCTATAGTGGGATCAGCTACATTTTCCGGACATTTCAAAATTGTAATTTTTATTTTGGAAATAAAGTTTAATTTTTAGTATTGTTTAAAGAAAAAATTATTTTTTGTATAAACTTGATCTTTATTGTGAGAGAAATAAAATTGGATAAGCAATAAAATTTCCATATTAGTGCATTAGGGCATTATAGGGGCATTATCATAATGCCCGCTTATAATGCCCTAGGTGTGATAGCAGGTATTATTGCTATCATAACATATTCCGTTTCTAAGGTATTATAGATCAATAATAGATAGGTAAAACATAAAAATATTTTTACCTTTTAAAAGTCAACAAAATCATCTAAGAATTTTTAAACTTAGTGAAATGCGCCCCTGCCTTACAACTAAATTCCAAAAAATAAATATTGCAAAAGTCCTTATGCACCCTTATCGTAATGCACCTTTTACAAAAGATTAAAATAATGTTTTTACTTGGATTAAATGCATTTTTATAGAATTTTTTAATTTTTCTATAAAATATATTGTTTATTTCTGTACCTTTAATGCTGGTAAAAACAATTTATATTTTAAATTTGGCGCCTATTAGTTGTACCAACTTATCTATCTAAAAATCCTTAGAAAATTTCATTGATATTTTTAAAATACAAAAACAAAATTTTTAAATGTGTTCTTTAGTTAAACACTTATAAATAAGTTTATCCTGTAAAATATAAAGTGTTCTACCATAAAATCATTGAGTTTGGCTGTGACCAGGTTTAAGAAGAATGAATTTTAGAAAAGTTTGTGCATTTTTAAGGTTAGGTTCTAATAGGATGTTATAACTTAAAACTAGAAGTTTTCGACAAAATTTGACTTTAGATTCGTAATCAGCGTCCCTAACTAAAGTTGGTCGTTAAGTAAAAAATTTCCGAAAACAACATTTTGTTTCATAATAATATAAAGTTTTGTGAGTGTTAAATTTTTTAAAAACAAATCGTTTAAGTGTAAATACTTTTCAAGACTTAATAATAATGGAACAAAATTTTAGCCATAGGTTAATTTGATAGTGACCTAGTAGAAGTAAAATAATTGGCTTTGTAATTTACTCAGTGTAGTGCATACGGATATTAACGCGGTACGCCCCTGGTAAAAGTTATTTTTGATTATTTTCTTAAATTTAAATTTTTAATTCAAACAAAATATGCCTCCTAAAATTTTTCCGTCATTTTTAGGTTCTTTTTCTTTAGTTTTAAAATTTTACTTGTTTGGATTTCTCATACTTTAAATTCCTTTTCCCTTTTTGTAAACCTTATGGATAAAAAATATAAGCTGCTTTCTCTGAGTTTAAGTCGAGACGCAGAGCGAACAACATCACTTGAAAATGCCGAATCAGATATCGACGAAACGTTTTAAAAAACGAGTTTTGAAATAATAATTTAAATAATAATATATATAAGGGTGGAGTGAAATTTAAAAAAAAATTTTTTGGGCTTGGGGGTGGAATTTGTAGCTTATTAAAAACGAAAATTTTCGAAAGAAAAAAAAATTATTTTACTCAACAATTTTTAAAATTAATAAGTTAAAATTTTTGGTTGCAAAAAAAATATAGGTGATTTAAAAACGTCAGAGTATCTTATTTTATGCTTATTAAAAGTTATAAGTAAAAAAAAATTGTTGTAGTTTAAAAAAAAAGTCCCCAAAAATATCATAATTTTTTTTGGCACTACATAAAATTTCAATTGAAAATTGTCATATTTGCCTATTTTTAGATGTTTTTAAAGATTACAAGGCAAAAAAATTCCTACCAACCAAATATTTTAAAAGTTATAATCTAAGATGTTGTACAATATTTTGGCTGTTTTCAAGATTTTCGAAAAGTACCCCTAATATTTTTTTTATTTTACTTCACCCTTATATATATATATATATATATATATATATATATATATATATATATATATATATATATATATATATATATATATATATATATATATATATATATATATATATATATATATATATATATATATATTAAAATAAGTAAAGTTGAAAAGAATGATCCTCAATGTTTATGTTTCCTGTTGTGGATTTAGAACCACAAACTAATAAGCAAACATCAGGGGCGCCTGCAGGGGGGACAGGGGCCGTGCCTTCCCTTTAGAGATTCTAATATTTTGCACATTTTTTAAAATATTTACAATTTTAAGATTTGTATTTTTAAATAAAAATTTCGCACAAGTTCAAAATTATGGAGATATTATTATACTCGTACGCAAGTACAATAAGAGTCTATTGAACACAACTGGCAAGTTCTTTATCATGCCTCCACCCCCAGAAAAAAAACATGCGGGCGCCCATGGCAAACAATAAACTATTTATTAGGATTATTTATTTTTTATCTTGGAACAAACCACGAGTGCGTAAAGGCTAAAATTTAGTAACATACCCGTAACTAGACACCGGCTTGCAATAATTTAATTGATAATAATAATTAATATTTTTGATCGTTTCTAAAGTATTCATACATGAAACCCAATTTATTACACTGTATAAGTTTGTTGTTTAATAAATCAAGGTAACTTTATGACAGAGTCCATACGCGCAACAAACTTTAGAGAAAGTTAAATAAATTATGAGAATTTCAGAAAAAGTTGTTGGCTTATTTATAATGTAAACTTTGAACTTATGACACGGTGTGACTTTAAAAACCGGTATTTTATATTATGTCACTGTTAAAATATTTGAGACATTAATTATTTAGTTAAAAAACATACAAAAAGTTTGAAAAATTACGTGGAGGGGTAGTAATACCTTTTGAGGTTGGGGATACCTGTTGCTGTTGACACCTACACAATACAATACCTAATTATTTATTTAAAATTATAATTTTCCTATAAGTTTTTGTAAAAACCCAAAGTAAAACACTGCCGAAAAATCAATATCAATGTTTCGAAAAAAATTAATCTTGGCCATAGATTAAACTAAATAATTAACCTTTGTTAGGATAAAATAGTAAAAAGCACGATATACATTTTAAAATTTTTTGGAAAGTATTTTTAGGGCTCGATCTACATGAAATTCAAAAAAATCACAATGCAAATTGTATATCTACAACCAAAAGTATTTCTCACAGTTAAAATAAATTATTACGTATTGATTTAGAGTTATTTTTATTAAGGTACCGCTAATAACCTTTTTAGGTCCTATCTAACCAACAGGAGATTTGCTGTGACAGTAGGTTCCAGCTGTGGAGGCTGGGCCACCTCGCAAATTAAGAATATTTCTCTAGAAGTTTCTCAGAGTTCTATACTGGTACTAATTCTCTTTGTTATATTTTCCAAAACATAAATGAATTTGTACACTTACAATTTTTATATCAGTTTGCCGACTATACTTCTTGTTTATAGCAAATCTAAGTACCATCCGCCTTTCTCGTAGATCAATGGAAGTTGCTCAGAACATGGCGGACTGGTGTTCTATTAATAATTTATTACTTAATAGTGACACAACTATTTTAGTTAGATGCACTGCAAGTATTACAGGTAGGATGTGAAAAGTTTTTAAAGTATTCCTGGATGCGAATTTGCAATGAAGTAAAAAGATTTAGTACGGGGTTATTCATTTTAAAGTAAACATTTTTATTTTTGAACTTCCCTGTACTTTTTTCAGTTCAATAATCTAATCGAAAAAACATTTGAAACAAAAAGAAAAGAGTTACAGCACAAGTGACGTATTTTTTAAATGGAATACCTCGTATATTTTTATATCAATAGATAGAGATTTTCACGAGGAATTTGGTGATATTGGGGTTGCTGGGTTTATTTCCTGCGGTTCTGCTACAATTATCTAAAAACTACATGATACTATAAGGATAGTTTCACATAAAAAAAACCTGGCTGGCACAGGTCACAGATGCTTATTTGTCAAAGTCAAGAGTTTTAAAAATACGTTTATTACTTTTTGGAATAGTTTTATAATGGGTTTTCATCAGAAGAACGGCTTCCAATCTATGAAATTAGATATCTCCGATATCAGGTAAATATTAATACTTTGCGAGTCTTTTACTTTGCTTGTATTTATACAGCATAATTTTTTGGTACGGGTCGTCTGTTATAAATTCTTTTCGAGTGAACAAAACTAATATCCGCTGGAAGGGCATTAAAGATCTTTACGCAGCCCATTATCGCACCCTACTATGAGACGGAATGACAAGGTTATCCCCACCTAACCAGAATTTGTCCTAAAATACTGAGGATGATTTTTGTCGAACAAGGCAGAATTAAAAACAAACAGTAACCAAACCGTGAGAATGTTCAACTCTTTAAATCTTCTCCAACAGGATTCGGTATAACCCATTCTTAACATGGTTCTGACTGCCCTTTTCTGAGTTACAAACACTCGAAAAGAATTTATGACAGACGACCTGTACCAAAAATTAATATATATATATATATATATATATATATATATATATATATATATATATATATATATATATATATATATATATATATATATATATATATTATAATATATATATATATATATATATATATAAATTATTTATAATAAAATATAATAAAGAAAGAAACAAAAATCAAATAATTTTAAAAGAATTTTCTGTAAAATTTCCAACATCACACTTTATACATTTTTTTCGACAAAATAAAAAAAAAGAAAAAAACCTACAAAGGAATTTTGTCCTGATAATACCACTACTGCTATTGATTTCGATATGTATTAACTTAACAGTATGTTTCAAGATGTTCTAGAAAACACTAGAATGTATAAATGTTAAAAAAATTTAAATTCAAAAATTATGAGCACTAAGATGTAAAACAATAAATTGATTATGTTTCTTATAATGACTCTAGCCTTAAGAAAACTCACTTTGCACGTAAGTTTTATTGTTATATTTTCTATATATTTTTTATCGTTTTAAAACATAAGTTGCATTTGTAGATTAGTAAAAAAGAGTTTTACTTCAGCCCTGGACCGAATCCCCAAGAATTTAGAATCTTTATATATATATATATATATATATATATATCACTAATATTATATTAAATATAATATTATATTTATAATAAATATATATTAAATATTATGTTTTTTTTTTTAAGTATGAAACTAACTATTCATTTGAACATTGGCGGATGAACCTTTAAACGACATCAATTTATATGCCTTAAAATTATGCTGTTGGTATCTGCTATTGTCAGTTCAAATCCATTTCAAATAATCAATTGAGATAAAGTAAAAAATTTTTTATATTATTTTATATACTTTACTATATATATAATATATATATAATATATATATATATATATATATATATATATATATATATATATATATTATATATATATATTATATTCATATATTGGATTGGCGGATGAACCTCTTAAACGACGCATCAATTTAGTATGCCTTAAGAAATTATGCGGTTGGTGCGCTATTGCCAGTGTCAAACCAGTGTTGACAAATAATCCAATTGAGTCGAAAGTAAAAAATTTTATATTTTTTAATGACTTTGACTGAACTATTAAAGCAAATTTTCAATATTTTTTTTCTTTAAATTTCATCAAATAAATGTTTTACACAATTACATACGAAATCTTTTAAAAGTAGTAGCAAAATAAAACTCATATCTTTTATCTAAGACTACATCCAAATTGTGGGAGTGATCTTGAAAATGGAAACGAATTTAAAATTTATTAGAATTCGTAAAAAATTAAATCTTTCGCTCTCTTTACTTCTTTATATTTAAAAGGTCCTTGGTTTAAATTGTTTTCTTTTCTGTTTTGTTTATTTTAAATGTAAAGCTATTACTTTTACATTAACAAAATTAAATATTTTATGATGTTTTAACCAAGATTTATTGCCTTTTGTCTCGATGGTTTTTACATCTTTTAATGCAAAAGAAATTATAGACTTTAAATTATGTGTTTTGTCTTTATAAATTAAATTTAAATTATATCAATTTAGAGACATAGCATCCACTTTTTCCATCTATCCTATTTAATTGCGCATAGCCGGGTGTCCCCACTGTGACATTAAAGGTTTATTATCCATAAAGCAATAAAAAATTTAAACCAAACGGATTTTTAAAACTTAATGAAAGTTACAATTAATAAATAACATAATATGGCTCCTGCCTCTGACTTTTGTAGCGTTGTCCTTGGACTTGATAATGTTCCCAAACAGTCATTTTGTAGACGAAATACATAATTTACATAATTTAAAAAATACATAATTTTATCCGATATTATATTTAAAATCAAGAAGGTCGAACGTTTCTTTTCTTCCTTTAATACCAAAAAATTGTCTGGGCTGAATGGCAAACCAGCAATCGTCTTGGAAGAAGTCTCTTAAGTTTCTTGGTGAATCCCACATCTTTGTTCTTGATAAATCCAAAACTTTTGATCAGGTCTAACATAATGGGCTCTTAACAAAGTTTTTTCCTACGGTCTTCCACTTAAGCATTGTTCTTGTCTCTCCAGTTTCCTTTCTGATCAACGTACATATATCAGTTATTGTAGATGGTCATTCTTCCATCTTCTATACTTCAAGTCCAAAATTTCTGTCAATGACGCATCGCTCGCTTTTAGAGTGCCCCGGGTTGTGTGGGGTCAGGGGAATCAATTCCAGTGGCGTATGCATTTTAGAAAATAAATGATAAAATTTCGTCAAAACATGAAAATATTTTTTACAAGCAAAAGTTATTTTCTTACATTTTCATCAACCCTTTAAATAAGTAACAAGCCTATATTATTTTGGCATTATTCGGATTAATGAAAAATGTAATTTTTTTGCTTAATTTTGCACACCTCCTATTTTGAGGTCATAGAACACAAATTTGAGTTTTTTGGCGATTTTTCAACGTTTTTCCAAAAAAAAACATTTTTTACTTTAATTTTACCTTCTCTGATTTTATTTTGCTACATGAAAAAAATAATAAAATTTTAGTCTTAACCTAAATTAAAAAAGATGTAAAAGCAGAACGATAGACAATCCAAGTTACACCGACTTGCCAATTCACCACCGATCTTGCAATTTCAATATTAAATACGATATTCACACGCATTGCTTCATCAAAAATATCCACTATATAAGGAACACGAAAGCCCTGAGATCATCAGCTTGTAGAATCCAATAACTATTTCGGGTCTTTCGTGTTCCATATTTAGGATTTCCATATCGAGAATATTTTTGATCAAACATTGCGGGTCGAGCGAAGCAAGGTTCGCATACCTTATAAAAATGTCATAAAGAAAACTATTACAACTTGGTAACAGGTCAACATTTTTAGAATTTCGAGTTGAATTTGGACGTAAACGTTTTACCTACTTTTTATTGAAAATTAAGGTTTTTTCCTTACTTTTTAAGTGATTTTTTTTAACATTAAAATAGTATGAGTTTTTTAAATATGTTTTCGTGCAAATGACAGAATTTAAAGGAATATGTCGTAAAATGGAATTAAACAATTCAATTATTATTATTATTTTTTTTAATACTATAAGAGGCGGCCAAAAAAACAGCTTCTGATTCATGTTTAACAATCGAAAAGTAAAGAGTGTGCAAAAAATAGCGAAAAATCTCATTTTCCAGTATCCGAATAATTACTAATATTGTTTTTTGCCTTTTAAAACTTTGAATACCGTACGCGAAAAAACTTTTGTTAAAGTTGCACATATCTCTGCAGCATCCAAAGTGGTTAGTTCTGGATTTCGTTCCCGAATCCCATGGTAAACATTTCTAACCTTTATTCGTTCTTTTAACGTTAACTGGGTTTTTTTTGTAGGCGGATAGCTAGTTAAATGTTGGTTAATATTCATAGTTTACAGAATTAAAAGCACTTAACAACACTAAATCTTTATATACAATTATATACACTAAATAAGATAAACTATTATAAAATTGGCACAAAACAATATCTATATACTACAATTATAAGAAATTTATAATATTTAGAAAATACCCTGTATAGCAATTAAATATTAAACTTACAAAACCTGTCCATAATCAATAATAACTAAATAAAATCATCCAACAGCACGAAAACCCTGTCGATACGCTTATTTTCAAGTCTCTTCAAGTTGTAAACTAAGGAATGTGTGTTGCCACTTTTATTGTCTTCTCGATAACAATGATTTCAATACATATTGGCGTGCTATTTTAAGTGCGATCGCTGACGGGTAACTTATTCTTGCGAATTATGACAACGTGGCGATGAAACTTTTGGCCGGTTCACTGTTATTTGAGCGGAAAAGTATATCATAGGCTTAAAAATCATTTACTAGTGTTAGATTTTTATTCAGCCGCTTCGTCGGTTGGGTGGCCGGTATTAAATGAGTCACTGACAGAAATTCTGGACTTTAGGTATACCAAATTAACGCTGGAGAGCCCCAGGGCTCAGTACCGTCACTAGCTCTGTTTCTTCTTTACATAAACGATTTTCTCTTCCACAATCAATCCTATTCATAGTTTTGCCGACTCAATATTAAATTTCTTAAGCCACCCTGTAAGTCTAATTTGAAAACAAGCGCAGGTCAATGCAGATATCTATTTCACCAGACTAATCTTGGATTGGGGCGCCAAAAATCTTGGCCAGTTTAATGCCTTCAAAACACATTCATGTTCGCTGTCGCGAATAAAGGCTGTCAATGCTTATCCGTGGCCTAAACGGCCAAGTTCTGCAGAACAAAGAATAAACAATACTTGTGGTGTTACTTTTAAGAATAACCTTAACTGTCACAAAACATTACATTTATAGCCTTAGTACTTAGGCCTTAGCCTTCGTGGATTTCCTAAGATAAAAAAAAGTTACATCACAGGATTACCGAATCCATCCTACAGCCCTAATTAAGGACCATGAAACTTCCTTATATTATTAAAACATCTAAAGGAACAACTCAATTTTCTTCAGATTATGACATAAAAGTAGGCAAGAGTTACGTTAAGAAATACAGTCTTTTAAAGCTCTGGACCGTTTTCTTTATAATTGAGTAGAAAACTTTAGAAAAACCTTGTCTTAAGAGCCCCACCAGACCACGTTTTTTTAAACAGTTTTAATCGTGGCGATCAAAAGCGTCGATTAACATTGCCAGTTTGTGGGCGAAAACCGAACATAACACTGTCGGTGAAATTTCTAGACGCGCTTAAAATCTTAATCGTCGATTTATTCGTGTTAATTTAAAAACGAAGTTGTGGTGCAGAACATTTTTAATGTCATTCTTGTAACAAATAAACACGCTTCATTTACGTTGTTCGGTGACAAGGAAGTTTAAAGGTGTATGGAAGCCCAATACTGTAGAACAAATTTGTCCAGGCGTGCAGGTCAGCGGGAATCGGGGGATTGGCCCCACGGAGTTTGCGCAATGAATAGTAGGTCAGAGCCGGACTTCCATAATTCTTTGTTACTATCTATAAAGTTGACATCACCAAATGTCAAATTCAAGCATTCACTGTTTTTTTTTATTTTTTTGCACAAAATTGTTGGTTATTAAACGATACTACCATAAAATATTTAAAATAATTGTGTAATATTGGATTTTATATCATCTGATATAATATGGAAAGAATAGATGGCGCCACCTTACAGCCTTCTATTTAAATGGTCGATATTTTTGGGAGTTTTGTATTTTTACCAAAAATCTTAGTAAATAAATAAAAACACGATTTTTTAAAAATAAATTTCAAACATTGCATGATAGTTTCATGTACTTATCACCAATTTTGTGATAAAAGAAGGGCAAGATAGTGTAAATGAGTTTAATCTTATCCTAAGATTGTGGTTGTACATTAAAAAGTGAAAATTTTTATAACTGCTTTTTGGGCATATACTTTTCACTAATAACAAACATTCATGAGACAAAATAACAGTTGTTAATAATGTTTAGTAACCTTTGGTACCTAGGTATCCATTGTAATAGTAACCGTTAAATATTATGTGTCTACAGTATCTCGAGCTTAAAAAGTTGATAATGTAAGTTTAAGAAACCAAAAATCTAATTTCTTTTTAAACAAATACAGAAAAAGCAAAAAGGAACTTTAACATAAAATTGTACTTTCTTTTATTTAATTAGAGGGACCTGTATAAATTAAAATTTGCCTGGTCTGCCCAGTATTAATAATTTTGATCCTTTAAAAGAATGTACTAAATTATTAAATGAAATAAAAGTACCTAAATGTAAACCTTATTTCTTTTTAATAATCCACAGAAATACACATTGTGGAAATCATCTAAAAGATAGTTAAGATTGCCTTACTTTTCTCACTGCTATTTCCTATGAAATTTTCATTTTCTATAATTCATAATTGATATATTATTATTTATTCGGTTACCTAACGTTACGTCTCATAAAAGCACCTAATTTAAATATAGGAAATACTTACCTAAA
>JAHBCN010014974.1:0-21699 GCA_019359885.1 Listronotus oregonensis
AAAAATAACCAGAACAACAAACAACTTCCAAACTATTCTGTTGTTGTCATTGGTTTTCCTCATTAAATTTTATAATTTCTTTATCAAAAATACCCGTCAAAAAATGGAAAAAAAATTGATATTTTAAATTTTTTTGATTATTTAAGGCAAAAAAGGGTCCTTACCCAAAATTTTTCCTTTTTAAAAAAATTATTTTTTTTAATTTTATTTTTTTTTTAAAATATTTTTAAAGAAAAATTTAAATTTTTTTTTTTTTTTTAATTCACAACACCCAAATTTTTCCACTTAACCTAAAAACATAGTTTTTTTCGACTTTTCATTTTTTTCTCTGAAAAATGCATTTTTTCTTTTTTTTTTTTGAGATCTATTAAACAAAATTTTCTTTTATTGTAATTTTTTTTTTTTTAACAATGAACAAACACACTGGACCCTTTTTTTAATTTGCATTTATTAATACTTTATATTAAATACAACAATTAAACTGATTTAAATATTAGTTTTATCATGGACCAAAATTTTAAAATATTAAAAAAATACAAAAAAAGGAAGTGGGAACGAGGATATATTTGTTCCGGGGGTTTTTTTACCTCCTTTAAATGAATTCGACCAAAAAAACTTATACCTACGTTTTTTTTTTTTTTCAAACTTTTAATACAATTTTTTTTAAGATTTTTTAAATTTTAAGAAATTTCCCAAAGCAAAATCCCCAAAAAATTAAAATATGTCTTTTTAAAAATAATTTTTTTTGCTTCCTTTAAATTTTTCTGTTGTACATTTAAGAACAACACTGATATCAATCAAGGCTTTCCCCAAAAAAACTATAAAAACTTTAAAAATATTGAGAAAAGTTAAAATATATATTAATTTATAAAGTACATTTTAAAATAAAATATTCTTCAATTTATTTAAGCCCGAACTCAGATGTTTTGACAATAAAATAAAAGAAATAATAAAAAAAATTTAAAATTTAAAAAATAAAATCATAAACTGAATCTGAAAGATTATATTTGTTGTAAGCAGCCGGTTAATTATTCACTTCTATAGAATGAATTATCTCAAAACAAATTGGACTCATCATATTTTTTATATCATAAATTTTAACTTTATTTACGTATCCTTGTTTTAACCCCGGATAAATTTACTTTTTTTAGTTTGTGATTTTTTTTTTTAAAAAAAAAATACTTTTTTTTTTTTTTTAATTTTTAAAAAAATTATTTTTTCCCTTTTAACTGTCATAGGTAATTTTAAAAAATTCTATTCAATTTTGGAAACGGATAGATAAAGTTTTTGTAAAGGGGTTTTAATCCATTTTGGGGGTTTTTTAGAGGAAATTGGGTGGGGTATTCAATTTCATTATTTGATATTAGCTATAATTTTTTTTTTATTTTTGACCCGGACCCTTTTTCTTCTTTTTCGGGGAGACTCTTGTTTCCCTCCCGGCAGCGCACCCTCTTGGGTTTTTTTGCCTAATCTCTCATTATCTTTTATAAAATCCTTCCATAAGTTTGGTTCCTTCTACAAAGTCTGTGAACCCCGAGACTGGTTGGTGTCTTTTGTGATTCAACGCTTCATTTTTCGACAGTATATGGTGGCTGTTTCTTCCCCTCGTCGCACATTCTTCAACTTGGGCCCCCATTAAAATTGCCTATCTTGTGTAGGTTCCTCTTGGGTTATCGTCTCTTTTGAACCCTACTGTTATGCGAAGTTTTTCTTACTTTGTCTGAGTAGTTTTTCCCTTCGTTCTTTTGGGGCTGGCCTTATGAAGCCCTTTCCATGCCAAACTACCGGTTTTTCCCCAGTTTCCCTGTGTTTGTTTCGGATCCATTCCCTGGGTTGCCCTCGTGCAGTAGTTTGTCATCCCAAAGGGCCCGGTTCTGGTCCAAAATATGGTGTGGATGATTCATTTTCCTAGCTTATCCTTTTTCGTTGCCTTCTTTCCCGAATGTCCTGGTACCCAGGGGGGTTACCCTGTTGCGTTCTTTCCGGGCTTCCAGTTCTTTTGGATTCCCATGTCAGCTTGGACGTTACCTTGGGTTTGCTAGTACCCCAGTGACGCCTGGCTGTCTGTTATTATGCAGCCCTTGTTTTTAATAAGCCCCCCTGTTATTTTCTTTCGCACAGTGCAACAAGCATTATTTTTTTTTGTACAGAACTGTATGCCTAGTGGAATGGAAAATTGAATTCCCCTTTTTACTGCACACTGCCGGTTTTTATAGTTGCTTTTGAAAGATCATTTTCCTAATTAAAAAAGTAAAAACATCTATAATCATAATATATATTTGCTTATATTGGGTTTATGTTTTTTCTTTAATTAAAAACACGTTTAAATTTTCCCATATCTTTTTTATATATTGTTTTAATAAAAAGATGTTTCTTTAAATTTTATAGTAGTAAATGCCTAATTTCGAAATGAGTTATTTCTACGTCTAAAAGTCAATAAATGACAATAAAAAAATTTTAAAATAATTCAAACCTTCCCTAATGCATATTCTTGGGGGCATCCATAAATACGTGAGGTGTTCAAGGGGGGGGCGTAAAGCAAATCTTTCTAAATCTCGCTTGGGGGAGGGGGAATCTTGGGAAATATCAATTTTTTTTCTAATAAAAAAAACGGTAATAAAGTTGCCTGGAAAGTTAAATTAAAGTAAAAATATTATAAGAATGAAAATATGGCGAAATTTCACACAATAGTGTTTGTCGTATTTGTCCGAACCCCGCAGAGAAGCATTGTTATAATCCAACGCGATTACAGCGAAAACACAAACTTTAAAAAAATCTCACATAAGATTTGGGGAGGGAGAAGGGAGTCGAGAAAAATCTTACGAAAACTCACCAGGGAAGGCGAGGGGGGACAAAAAATCCTGAAAAATGCCTCACATGGACGCCCCCTTACGAGTAAAATTAATTTAATTAAATAGCCAAAATGTCCGTCGTTTTGAGGAATTCATGTAGTGTATGCTGTTTTAAATGGTAATTTAAAATGTAAATCATTCAAGTATATGCGTTGGAAATCTTTTAATTTTTTCTATTTTTTGTCATTTAAAATAGGGCTTTAAGACGTAGAAAATTACATTGTTTAAAAACTTGATATTTTGTTTTTAATATAGCTTTTTAACAACCCCTAAAACGGTTTAAACGTTGATAAGGAGCTAATTCAAATTTCTAATCGTAATTATTTAAATACTATACCAAATTTTTTAAACCTGTCCATTAAGCCAAAACGGTAACTCAGGGACCCATAGTATGTGAATTTTGGGAAATTTTTGCAATTAAAGTTTTCAAAATACAATAATGTACAGTGTGTTTTATTTGAAAAAAATGCGAAAAGTAACAGCTTGCGAACCTTGGCAACACTGCATAGTTTTTAACAAAATTTTAAATTGGAATATTGACTAATAAAATGTACAATAATTGTATAAAAAATAATTGCATCCATTTTAAAAATAATCGCTAATAAGTTCTAAACGGTGCCTCACAGTCCCATGTTCCTAGAAATCGTTAAATTTGTCTTTAAAGGACTATTTAAAAATGTAATAAAATATAGTGTTTCATTAAAAAAAAGAACTCTGTGTCCACATACGTATACAAAAATGAAAAAAATCTAAAATATTATAAACTAAAATAATTTTACTACAAACAAGTTTTATAAAATATTTTTTACTGTATAACTTTAGTTTCCCAGAAAATTATAGGCCCTTAATAAACGGGCCACCCTGTACACTGGGTTTTATCAGCATGGAACTGGGCCTGGCCCACTCCCTTTCATTAAGGGTGAGTAAACTTAACAAGGAAGTGCTCGATTTTAACGGTTTCGCAGAATGGGTTATGTTTGGACGTCACCCGTTTGCCCATTTGCCCGAAGGTAGATTTATTTTATTAATTTTTGTTAAATATTTAACTTTCAAAAAAACTATTTTGTATTTCCATTTACTATTGGAACTGTAATGTATAACATTTAAAAAAAAAAAAACTTATACTACTTGTAAACAAAACAAACGGGAAACGGATTACGTCACAAATACAAATTGACATTTAAATTTGCGTATAGGGGCTTAAATGGGATTGAGCACTCCTTGTTAAGTTTTTACCCTTGCCTGCGCCTAGATTTGTTCCTAAATGCAGGGTTACCAACTTAGGAGTTTTTCCTAATTTGGGGGAAAATTTATAGAAATAGGATTTTTAGGGTCCCTTATTCTTAGGGGCACTAAAAAAATATTATTTTTTTTTTAACACATATTAAATGAATTACAAAATCGACATCTAGTTTAGTATCTGTTTACTAAGTAATGGTTTAATTAATATTAGTTTCTTTATTTGCAAGTGGTGACGCCTAAAAATATTAAGCACGTAACAATTGATTGCCAATGTCTTTTAAATTAAGGGGATTCGGCGTTTTTTTTAAATTTTTGACAGTTTTCAATATGAAATTATAGCGTTAACAAAAGAGATTTAAAAAAATCTTAAGTTAAATATAGTTTTTTGAGGATTTTTAGGGGTATCAGCTTGTGTTTGGGGAGAGAAATTTTTAAGGGTTTTAACCCTGACCGAAACAGTATGGAATAACACAATGTAAAAATGAGTTTAATATGGGTTTTTCCGGATTTTTAGGGCTTCTTTCTTCGTATTTAAATAATCGTTTTTTCTTTGAGTCTAACAAAAAACCAGAGAAAATAAATGGTTCCAATCAGTATCTTCGGCAATAGTTTTGGCTTTTTTAAAATATCGTTAAAACCTGTGTCTGATCAAATATTTTATAAATATCTTTTGGTTTGCTCTAAGATTAAAATAATATTTGGTAGTGTAGCATTCAATTATTCCAATTAATAATATGACAATAAATTTAAAAATAATTTATTTGTCATATTTTCTATTTTAAGGTCACTAATATTAGCCATTATATTTTTTTTCAGATTGGTTATTTAAGAAATTTGTGCATCTATTCTAATATTTATGTTCCCTTAAGGCACATAAAAAAACAAGGGTTTGGGTGAAACTTTTTGTAAATCATTATTTGGAGCTTTCATACTTGCAACATTATTATAATCATGTCCCTTAAATACCCCCAAACAAATGTAAGCCTCAAAAAACCTACTAAACAATAGTTAAAGCCTGTCCTGTCTAATCTGGTATTGAAATAAATCTTAAAAAATGCTCCTTATTTCTGTATACTTAATTTATTAGGTAAATGAATGAAATAAATATAATATTGTTTGTTATTGTCTTATTTTTCTTAAAGGGAAAGTTAGTTTATTTTAAATATGAACAGTTAAATTATAAGGCATATTTGATGAATTCTTTTTTATTCTAGTGGTGTAGTCTATACCACATCAATAAACTTTCTAATTTATTTTAAATATAATTTTAAAAAGTTATGTTTTGCTTGATTTGGCTGTTTTTTGTTTTTTTTTTAATTGCTTTTTGTTATCCACGTCATTGTTATTTTCCTTTGGTAAATATTTAATAAAACTAGTAATAATAAAGAGTTAATAATAGCCTCGGCAGCTTTAAAAAAGCTTGGATTCTTTTTCAAGCCAGAAAGTATTTCTCTTCTTCCCCTCTGTATACTCTGTATGTATCCCAAATCAGACCCTCGTTAGAATATTGTTTTTTTTTGTCTGGAATGGCGTCCCCTACAACCTATCATTCTGGACCCCCATTTAACGAAGAGCTGTTCGTTTTATTAATGATCCCACCCCTCACAGAAGGGTTTCCCTTTTTCTTACCACCTCGACTATAGGGGATCTTCGCTCTTCTATAGGTTTTTCGGCTTCTGCTCAGGGAGTTGGTCAGTAAATTCCTTCACTGGAGCTCCAACAAACAACACGTAGTGCAACTTTTCTCTCTTTTAAGTTCAGTTAGAAAGGCCCGAACTTCCCGCTTTCTTCCTTCTTATCCCTCGAGTGCCAGACTTGGAAGCTGCTGCCAGCAGAAGTTTTTCCTTCTTCTCCCAATCTCCAAATATTTGAGTCCGATTGAACAAACTCCTCCCCCACACTTAAGACAAAGAAATCAGCGACCCCAGGACGGATAGACCATTAGCGGCTTTAGCTTTATTCCCATTATGCTTGGCAGGGTTTTTACGTCACTGAATTTTATTTTGAAAATTTAAAGGGGTTTTTTTTGCTGTAAAGTATACCAATGATTCCGGCTAACCGAAACCTACATTTTCTATTGATTAGCTTATTTAGCTTTATTTAAAAAAAAACTAATATTTTAAGTATTTTTGGAATCTATTTAAATTAGAATTTGGGTTTTTATCCTAAACGGACTTAAAATATTTAAAATTCCTGTCACTTGAATCCTAGGGACAAGAAGTTTAATAATTATCCTTTCCGGGGGTCTTAAAGATCATCAATTCTCAATGTGAAGTCGAGGGATCCTTTAAACGTTAACAAAGGTTGAAAAGGTGTCTGAATTTGAGTTAATGAGATACCCTAGATTTCCTAAAAATAGCATGTTTATTTTAAAATAGTTTCCTTACCCCTAAATATTTTTTTGTGTTTGGTTGGGATCTCAAATTTTCCCCCTTGATACGTGGTGGGGTTTTTAAACTAACTCCCCCTTCCCTCAAAATCACTTGTATTATTTCAGTAAAAGTATATTAAAAATTTAAGAATATTTTTCTTTAATTACGGGTAAGTATAATCTTATTAAAATTCTGAATCACAGAATAAGGCAACTGGCAAGCCGGTTCTGCTGCTGGTTGTCGCGGCAAACGGGGAATCGCGCGTTCCGCAAAATAAATCCGTGATATCCACTCCTCCCCTCCCTCCTTGGGTTTTCGTGGTTTTGTCAACCCCTCACCCCTTTCGAGCCCCCGTAATTAATGGACGCCACCCTCCACCATTAGACACATATGAGGAGGTGATCTGAAAACGCAGTTTTTGACAAAATTTCCAAAATCTGAGTTATGTATGAGATATTATTTTATATGGTTTCTCCCGATAGGCATTATTTGGAACAGCAAAGCCTTTTTTCGTTTGAAAAATTTTAAAGTTCTGCAAACCACAGTTATCAATTCTAGAGTGGAAAAACAAAACGCAGTTAAATTTTATTTTCTTGAAAAATCAAAAAGCCCCAAAACTTCCTCTATTAAATTTTATTGGTATAACAAAACCAGTATTTTCTTTTTACGTGGTGATTTTCTGCATTTCTTAAATTGTTTACGTACCATCGCTGAAAGTGGGTGGTTTTGTTTTTTATTCCGTTTATCTACGTATTTTGAAAAAAGGGGTGAAAAGTAGTTAAAATGCAACAGTCCGTGAGGCGTACGAAGGTTCGCGAAAGGAAGGGTCTTACAAGAAGACCAAGGAAAGAGGATTCGGTAAGTTGTAAGGAAAAAGGTATTTTAAAAATATTCATTTTGTTTACATTTTTTTGATACTCTAATCTTATGCCTTGTGAAAGATTTTGAAGTAAAATTCATGCCCAGACAACTGTTTCAGTAAAATTTCTTACAGAAGATGTTAATTTTATCAGAGAGTTTTTGTACAGTTGTCCTGTAAAAATGTTATAAGATGAAAAAATATCTTATATAATTAAAGTAAAAGCAGAGTTTAAAAGTATCTTTTTATATATAATATTTTTGTGGAACTTTAATAGTGGTTTGGTACGCCGGCACAGGATGTATGTAGTTCTTACCGTTTTAGAAACACAATCAAGTTTACAAAAGATACTGAATTAAAACTTAAACCCTTACGACTAAGGTTCAAAACTATGGGCTAAGCAATTTCTTATTTTTGAGGAAAAGTCAAGAAAAAGTTTACAGCGTGCTGACCTGCACAGGTTCATTTTCCAAAAAAGAACATACAAGAAGCCTTTTATTTGCGTCAATTGGCTCTATAATTTTTCATTACTAAACCACCTAAGAAATCCCATTCTTTTAACGTGGACAGAAAACCAAGCGAAAGGGGCCCAAATGAAGTTGGGTCAGCACTATACCATAACCATAAGACTTTTTTTTCAGATGGATGTAGGATCAAATAAAAACTCCTTATCATTCACATGTTAATGTATTTTTCAACAAATCTCCAATGCTTTTTTCAGGGTTTTTTTTTCCAAATAAGAGTGCATTCTTACTTGCCGGACAAGTATTTGGCAGAATGAAGATCTCAAAAACTTCTGAAATCACTAAAAAGAGGAGTATTGGGAAAAAAATTTGAGAAGCGGGGAAAAGTTCATGTGCTTGGGGAAAACTGAAAGTTTTTTTGATTGGAAGAATCTCCCCTACAAAGAATCTTTCCCTAAAATTAAAAAGTTGGGTATTCAGAAAATTAAACGAATCCATTTAAAAAGATGTAGTGGGAGGTGTGTTGCAAATTGGATTTTTTTTTAAAAAGTGACACCAATAAAGAAAAAATTCATGAAACGGGGGAATATACCAAAATTTAACCTCAGGAAATTAAACAGTTTTAACGTATTAAAAGGTCAAAAATTAAAAAAATTTGGGCCGTACTTTTAAAAAAAATCGGGGAAAATTGGGAAAAAAAAAAAAATTTGTATGGTACAAAAAACCCCCCCTAGACGAACATTTAAGACCGGGGCAGGGGACTGCGAAAAGTAAAAAAGTGAAGGGGGAAGAAATTTTGACTTCAAAAAGGGAAAATATAGGCTTAAAAAAATTTAAAAAGATTACAAGTTATTTAAAGAAACATGATATTTATCCACTTGTTTTATCTATTTTCTGTTTAATGTTTTCATATTATTACATAACATCATGCTATATTTATATTTCTGTTATTTAATTAATTAAGAATTTATTTTAATTGATTAGATTAGTTAAACTATATATTTTTTACAAATTTAACCTATTTTATTTTTGGATAGTATGGATAGGTAAACAAAAACTAGGAGGTACCTTCAAAAAGAGAGTGTGCACTTAAATTGAAATTTCATGAAAATACATACATTAAGAGAGCATAATAAGTGTGATTAAAATTTCAAAAAATATATTATCAGGATCACTTGTGGGTAAAATGTGAATGAGTATAGTATTATAAACATTAGGCAATATAGTAATTATTAGAATATGTATCCTAGCATTATTCCATAAATAATAAGTGTTTTTACATCAACATTAAAACATATTGCATATAAATTGGTAAATAATATTGCGAATTCGTTAAAAAGAAGTAGGTCATTTGGCCAAAGATTATTAGCATCCTATAACTATAAAAATACCAAAACAAAAACATCCATAATTTAAGCACGACTGATAAGCTAACAAAATACATAATAGTATAAATGGGTAATTTTAACTTAACATGATACAATCGTAATATGAATGCACAGTGAGGGCCATTAAATCTTGGGCAAAAAATTTGTCAAATTTTGACTTTTTTGCCAATTTTTGTAAATCGCTCTTTTTTACCTTGTTTTACTTTTAATTACTATAAATTGAGCAAAACGTAAAAAAATATATTTATATTTTATAAAAACCAACAAATTAATAAATTAAATAACAATTTAATAAATTTAAACAAACTTAAATATCCTTCCAAACCAATTTAATAATTTATTGCGGCCCCGTTTTTTTCTAAGACAGAGTTTAGCCTTCCAAAAGTTCGTTTACATTTTGCGACCTAAACTCATTTTCCCTATTAATTTTTTTAACTAATAAGCCCCAAACATTTTTCATATCATTTAAATCCGTACTACGTGCGGGCCACAGTAAAACCCTGATACGCTGCTCTTCCATCCATTCATCGACTTGCCGGGCCGTATGAACGGGACACTTATCTTGCTGAAAGATAAAATTTCTGTCCGGAAATCGATCCAGTACAGAAGAAAGCATAATATTTTGTAGTAGATCTATATATACCTCCGCATTGAACATTGCTTCGATAAAATAACATACACCAAGTCCACTCAGCCACACCTAAACATTTACCAAAAATCGCCCACTACTTTAGTCACTGACTGAAAAATTTTTCATCGGTGAAATTATATTTCAAAATTGAGGTTCCAAGTAAATTGTAGAGCTAAATCAACGTTGTTTTGTTATTTATATTGTTAAAAAACGGTTTAGGCCGGGTGGCAGCAAATTGTGAAACTGCTTTTTTTTGCCATGCCGTTCAACGATGTTGGGAAATTGCTGCTTCCGTTTTGCGGCAATTGAAATTTAAATGGTTGGTTTCTCAAAACATTAACTAAATTATGGTTTTGTTCTTGATTCGATAGTTTGGAGCGACCACTTCCAGCTCTTCTCTCAAAGAAGTGTGTTTCCTGACATTTTTTTTAACAAAATGAATAGTACTCTTTGGGATGTTAACAGGGCCGGATTTATTTTTTTGCCGCCCATAGGCTAATATATTTTTGCCGTTCTAATATATCAATATTTTTTGGATATTAGAACGAAAAATTTAGCATTAAAAGCATGTTAACTTTACTAGTAATTCTTATAAAAAATTAATAAACAATTTAAAAAAAAGTAAATCATACAGAAAATTAAATAACAATTCTTTAATACAAACAAATTTCATAATATAAAAACATTTTTCTTCGAACCTTTTTTTTGCAAACCCATTATTTATATCATTAAAATTTACGATTACATTTCTTTAAAAATGAACCTTAAATTTGCCGCCCATAATGTTTGCCGCCCTAGGCTGCAGCCTACTCAGCCTTTGCGTAAATCCACCCCTGGATGTTAAGCTTTTCCGCCACATCCCTTTCTGGACAACCTCTCAGCTCAATTTAATGAATAATTAATGCTTTTTGATCCAAAGTTAAGTTTGTCCAACACGTCGAAAAACCGTCACCGAGCAATCACGCTCATGCGCAGATATTTAAGTGCGTCCCAACAGAGACGTGACGGTTATCGGACGATACATGTTTGTGTACCAACATAACTTGGGATGGTTTATGTTACGGTTTCAGAACGGTAATTCCGATACATGGCCTGTGATGACTTGCGCTTTGAGCGTCTTGGCACTAGATTTTTGATTTTTAACAGCTGTTTCATGTTTCATCTTTCATCTTCATATAAGTTTACAGTTATTTGGGGACTAGGGTGCATCGTGCTTTAAAATTTCATATTTCCTTGCTTGTTTAATCATTCAAAAGCAATAATTTTTTACACACAGCGATCCAACGTTTCTTACTTTTTGTACCGTCACGAAACTATTTTAATTCCGCGCATGCGTCGAAGCGCATCAAAAAACGATTCAAAAACGGTTTCCAAACGATACCGGATGCTTGTTGGAACAAACCTAAATAAATAGTAAAGTTCAAGCATCTGTCTCGTCTTCCTATACCAGAGGGTTGACCATAGGTTTGTTCCAACCCCGCAAAAAACCGTTTATTCTACGGTCACGCGCAAGCCCAGTCAAATAAACCCGTTTCAACCGATGGTTGACGGTGTATACAAACCCTTTACTGTTGCAATCAAACTTGTAATCGTTCTTATAACGTATGATACAGATAGCTTTTTAACTTCGTCGTTTTGTACTGACATCAAACCGTGCAAGGTCCACACTTGCGCATTTAATCAATCCCAACAGTTTCGAAACCGTTTCACGGCGCGGCGGTATGAAAACTACGGGTTTAAATTAATTTTTATAAAATTTCAAGATGTTTGTAGTGATTTTGACAGAATAGACAGATGAAGTTAAATTGCAAGTTAAGCAAGATCCTTTTTTTTCGAAACATACGTAGGATTTTTGCAAAGAAATTATAATATACCCCATATACCACTTTTTGCCGGCTATATACATTTTATTTAATGGCATTGCCAGCACTCTTTAATGGCAAATCACGGTCAAAAAGTATCAAAAAGACGCGAAAGTAGATAGTGGGCGGTTATTGGGCCATGTGTTGCAGATAATGTAATGGCATCCATCACTGGCAGGTTGACGCCAGAAAAATGCATTTTGGATAATGGCATCCATCATTAAATAAGTGTTGGCAAAAATATGCGTTTTAGACGATGGCATCATTTTATTTGTTTCCTAATGACAATAAATTAAAGGTTTTTTACCGGCCAGGAAACTAAAATGCCCCTAGGGCCTAGATAATGCATAGGTTAACCAGAACTTGAAGACACTTGATAGTGATTTAGCAGATATGAACCAAAAGGAACTTGGCAGACCACAATCTATTTTAAATTTTTCTACGGGACTTTTTACACACTGTACTGTTTTTTTTTGCACATTTTTAAGCAATCAAGTTGGGTAAAGTATGGGGCCGTTAAAATATTACGTAAGCAGATTTATTACAATTATTCACCCCCCCCCATGTCAGCAAAAGTAAGCAAATCTCTTACCCCTTCTCCCATGCTTACGTAAACATTGGTATAGTTTAACCAAGCTAACATTTTTAGGTTGGCAATGCATATATATTAGTAAATTTTGTTTTTCAGATTTAAGTTGACTGATATAAGAATTTTAGTCAGGACCGTACTGTGGGAAGGTAGTTTTAAAATTATAATATCTTAAAAAATTTGGTGTTAGAATACAATAACTAAATTTATTAGTATTTTTTCTTGCTGTTCATATATTTGCATGAATTGTGAAAGCTTAATGTTTGGCCATAATATTTTATTAAAAATTCCTAAAATACACCTTCAATAAGAGCGCTTAGGTACGTAAAAAATGTAAAATAGTGTACACTATTTCTGAATAACAAACAGATCTGTTATGTTTTGTTATATTTGCAAGAAAACTCTTAAATTCACAGTTGAATTGAAATATCCTGATAAAAAATCTCACTATAAGGGATAGTTCGATATCCCTTATTATGCAATTTTACTATTTTTTAAAGATAAGTCGATTTATTTCATCTGATATAACTTCTTTAGCTGCTTCCTGTATTAAATAATAAGATAAATAAAACAAAACAGTAATAATCATTTATTTATTCAGAGCATCATTAACACAATAAGATGCTTATATTTTATAAAATAAATTTATCAAAAACGTTAAAGGTCGTGTTTTAGGCTTTAGAAGTGGCAGTGTCCATAAGGGGTTTTTATGAGAAAAGCAAACGTATGCAATCTGCACGCAGCAGATACTAGTCTAGACACTTTTAAGTTAAGGGAGCAAATAAAGTGGGAGGTTTGGCGTTTTAGCAGCTGGTCTGTAAATGGATAATTGTGAGTCCAAGCATTGTGGCAACTACTGTGGATATTGATGTAATGTGTTTAAATAAAATAGTCATTTAATATTTAGTTTTTTTTTTAATCAAAAGTAGTAAGGTGGTTAAGTAAAGAAAAGCTAAAAAGTAAAAAGTAGATAACTTGTAAATATTTTTTTTACATTTACCTTATTAATATACTAATAATGTGGGTCCCATAAAATAGGGAATAAATTGCAGCCGAAGCTGTCTTATTATTATTTTTTTATTTTACCTAAATAGTTTATACCACGAATATTGTTGTTTCATTGTAAATGGAATGGTGACGGTAACATATTTGTGTAAATTGGGAAAAATACATACATCATATTTTATACAACACTAAAATATGTGTTCGCTCGGTCTCCATTTATGTTGTATTTACAGAAAGATAAAATCATGTAGATATCTTTATTATTAATTATAAGAAACTTAAGGATATTTTAGATCAGGGTTATTTTTAATATAATGTATAAATATTGGTACAGTAAGGGTTGTAGTTTCCAACAGAATAGAATTATTTTTCTTTACAAAAACCTAGTGAAGCATTGACTCTCTGATGAGTCGTCATCGTCACCATCAGTGTCGGCCTCGATAAGCACTGAAGAAATTATTTGTTTTTCTTTCTCCCAAAAGGTTTTAATTATTTGTTTAACATGCTGTACGTAGTTGGCCCAATTTTCCGGCTTAACTTGGCTAAGTGCCATTTCCCCATGTCTTTAAGACATCTTTCGAGCTAATAATTAATTTATCATATGCACCTTTTCCTTGACTCCATACCATTTTAATAGCATTGAATTCGCAATGATACGGAGGCAAGCGCAGCACTTGATGACCAGCCTCCTGAATAAGAGCAACGACGACATAAGCTTTGGAGGGCTTTGGTAGGCGTTGAATCAAGCTCCACAAAATCTTTTTTGTCGCCGATTTTGCAAAAGGAATATTACGGTCTTCTAACCATTTAACCATATTTTCTTTCTTCCAGTCATCATTTGGCTAGTTTTCTAATAACCTACTATGGTAGCTGGCATTATTTAAAATTACTAATGAAGCCCTTTTCAAATTAGGTAGATCATCTCTAACCCATTTTTAATAGGAAAATTAAATTTTTTTTTTAAAAATTTAATAGGATAATTGAAACTCCTTTAATTCATTACTGGGGGATAAGCGGCAATCAGCTGATTTTGACGCTGAGTCATTTTTGTTTTTGAAATATCCTAATTCATGTAAGCCAACCTAAAAATGTTAGCTTGGACAAACTATATATGCATTTTTCTTTTAATTTGTGGAAATCCCCGAAATGCTATATTTCAAGCATAGACAATGTGTGGGTTGTCATATGTGTAAAAAAGTAAATAACTACTGCTGACGTATTCACCATCTAAACCCCCCCATCCCCCATGTCATCAAAAATAAGCAAAACAAACACCAAATTTTTTCTAGGTAACCACAACATACCGGTATCATACTGGTATCACAGCATAACTACAGAAAGTAGCACCCTTTCATGAATTGACGGGGAAGTACGGTCCTTTTTCTTGCGGAAGTTTAGCCAACGTTTTGCTAAGATATAATCTGTCTGCTTTATTTTAATTGTAATCGTTTATTTCGTGTTTTGTGCTTAAAAAGATCAAAAGCGCCGCCAGGGAGAGATCGTGCTGCCTGTGAAGTATGCTGTGCACAAGTAAATATGTTACATGGTAAGCTAGCAAAAATTTGCTTGTCCCCTATAGTGCTTACGTAATACTTGAACGGCCCCAATCTACTTAATTTTTATAGTTTAGGAGTATTTTTTGTTACTTCTTAGAGATTAGTTTCATCAAATAATCGGCGAATCAAGTACGCTGTGAGAGAGAGACAGCAACGGCGATGGCTGTTGCTTTCTCTTTCTAATGCGTACCAGGATAGTATATGCTCGAAGGCCTCGAAGGCTAAACCGGCTGTCAAGCTTATTTTTTTCAAAATATAGCATTAAAAAACATTTTAGCCTAATTTTAGCTTAAAAACCATAAATTTAGTTATTTTTAAAACTGAAATCACATGTACAACGACAACGCTTTTAGAAAAATCTTGAGTACAAGATATTTTGTTAGTAATATATTTTTTAATTCTTATCCATTTGTTTAAATAAATGTATGTCTTGTGTCCACATTTAAGTTTTCTTGGATTCCAAATCCGATTAGCTTTTGTCCGTTTTTGATTCATTCTTTGTTCAGTTCAGAGTCCACAACCGGCCATCGCTGCCTTTTTATCCCCATGCGTGTAAAAAGGCATTTATTTATTTCGTCCGTCCCCCTTAACCTGTTTTATATGTTGGTCAACGGATGGGACGGACGCACTCACACGACTTTTTTATCAGGCAAACATACAGACAAGATAACTTTAAAAGATCTCTGTGTTCAATATTTCGGTCAGCTTTAGCAGTGGTCAAAAAAAACTATTAAAACGGACTCTCTTAATTAAATTAAAATTTAAGGAATGTCCTGACGGAATCCGCGGCGGACTTCCTGGGGATTTCTCGGTACCAGGAGACCAGCGGAAATTGAGAGATAAATGACGTATAAAAGTATAAAGAATTGAAAGGAAGATGAAACGTTTTCAAGGAGTGTTATGAACAGTTTCGAATATAAGGTGGATTTATGTTTTGACGTTTTACTTTGATAAGGTGCCAAGGTGCATAGGTATAAATTTATTTTACACTAGAGTCCCGCTAATCCGAACCTCGCTTATCGGAAAATCCGCCTAATCCAAACAGAACCAGGACAAAAAAAATACAAAATTTAAGAACTAGGCAGGGCCGAACTTACCTATGGGCGCACGGGGCGAACACCCGGGGCTCCCAAGTAAAAGGAGCCCCCAAATGGGGCCCTAACCACCGTAGGGTGGTAAAAAACTATTTTGCTAAAAAGTTTAAACGTTTAACGAAATGCTAATACATTCGGGCCAAATATCCAAGAAATAAAAAATATTTAATTCTTTATGTTCCTCAAAAATAATAATTTATTAACTGTAATAATAGCACAGTGTGTGGGGGAAAAAAGGTGTTTGACCTCCGGATTTCTTTGTACAATTTCAATTTTTATGAAAATTTGGAATTAAGTTGCTATTACCCTCTATATCAGAGGTTCCCAAACTTATTTTGTCTAACGCCCACTTTGAAAATCAGTTATTTTGTAGCGCCCCCATTTTTTTGTCACCTTAAAAATCTCAATAACATATTAGTCTCGCCTGGAATTTAATTAAACCTATATTCTAAACGAGACTTTTCTTACCAGAGAGAGCACTAATAATGCAACTTTACAATATTAAGAGTATCTTTTACTCAAAATTATCAACATTGAGCAATTATAATTCAACTTTACAATATTAAGAGTATCGGGGTAGCGGGCGGAGTGGCGGGAGGGCGAGCGAGTGCGATGCGTGCATACGGCGGAAAGTCACGTCTAGAGGTGGAAAGTTCGAATCTTTTTACTGAATCAATTTATTTGATTCATTCACTTAAAAAGATTCGTTCGCAACCGATGCAAATGATACCGGTCGGACTCGGTCGGTTTTGAGTTCCACAAAAAATGTGATAGTTATCTTAAATAAAGAAATTATTTGCATTTATTTCATTTTGGTATAATTATTATTTTAAAAAATATATTTGGAATAAAACTTTCAAAAGCTATCATCAATAAAACCTACAAATGTACCTCCAAATTAAGTCTTTGTTCAAAAGAATGGTTAAAACAAAGAAAAAAAGTTCTTTTAATTGCCAAATAGGTATATAGCCAAAACTGACTTGAACCGACAATACGCATAAATTGTTTGCCTCATACACCTCTGGTAATGTGAACAAAATCAAAATATAACAGACTATCGTTATTCATCGCAGAGCGATCGAGCAAGTGGGTCAAAAAAGATTCGAATCAGGGAATTAATTTATTCGAATCAGTGCACTGATTCGTTCTTTTTGAACGAATCGTTCGCGAATGACACACCTCTAGTCACGTCAGTCGCCGGACGGTCGCGAACCGCGGCTCGGTTGACGGACTAAAATACAGGATTGCACAAATAAATCGTACAATATTTGTTCGCGCCAAACGTGAATTATAATTAAACCTTTTAAGTTTAATTTTATTTTTTCTTTCATTTTACTAGATTAGGTACATAAAAAAATCCCGCGTTCGGCAAGTGCTCTGCTTGACCAACAACAATATATACATATTTTTAACACGTGTCTTCGGAGGTATGGGCACCTCACCTGCGACACTAAATATCTTAACATATAAATAGCGTTGTGAACGCATTGAAAATATTAAATATTTAATATATTTTTAATTTATATTTATACAATAAAATAGGATAAAAATATGAACTAATAAATGGATGTTGTGTAGTGTATGATTTTAATTTCAGTGAATTCTAAAATATGAAGTAGCTGAAGTTACAAATCACGCATTGCCCCCCCAAATCACATCAGCGCCCCCCAAATTTTTCTGGGTCCCTTACCGCCCCCCTTTAGACCTCCAGCGCCCACAAGGGGGCGTTATCGCCCACTTTGAGAAAGACTGCTCTATATCAAAGTTTATATATGTTTAAGGTGCTAAAAAATGCCATTGAAATAGACATTATGTAAATTAAAATCATATAGCTAAATATCCAGAATTAATATATTTTTATGTTGTGAGGTATATTTTACATTATATTTGTAACGTTTTAACCCTTAAAAGTCACCCTTAGTAACGAAATTACAAAAATAAATGTTTTTTTTTATCTTAAAATTATTTAATGACGCTTAAATTGTAGAAAGTTTTTTTAAACAGTTTACGGTGTAATAAATATTTAACAATAACTCAACCCTTAAATAACCACCCCTTATAAGATTTACAAAAAAAATGTTTTTGACAAATTAAAACGATTTGATGGTACATAATTATAGTCCCGGATATGCAGCTAAAAAAATGGCAAAACCTCGCAATTTTTTTCTCCTGCATCATATGCATAAAAATTTGGAATTAGGCGCTTCTAACTCCCTACTTCAAATTCTATTTTATGGTGATGTGCGCTGTTTGTTTTTAAGGGTGAAAACTACCCCTAATTGTCAAAACTTATAAAATAAAATAACATTTTAAACCTTACGATGGGTAAAAGTTAGTTTGGATTAGTTAAATAATGGGTGTTTTGTGCTTTAAAATACAATTTAAAAATATTTTAACCCTTAAAAATAAGCCCTTTTTAAAGCTAAAAGTAAAAAAATATTTACCTTAAAAAATGATTAATTTATCATAGTGATTTAATTTTAGAATGCTGCTGCTTAAAATATGTACTAATTTCATTTTGCAACTTTTTGATCCTCATATATCAAACCCTATTATAGCTTAATTAAAAAAAAAGATTTACCCCAAAAAAACTAACAGCTTGACAGATTTATTAAAGTAAAATATTTCTGCCTGAAATATTACCAATTTTATTATTTGGCAAATTTTTAATCCTTAAAAACCACCCCTTACAACAGTGCAATTCTTATAAACCAATATAATAAATATAAATAGGAAAAAATATAATTACATACGAAAATTATACCGGTAAAAGTATAAAGTATACCAGTAATATAGAATATTATGCAGATTATGCTCCAAAGTGGGCTATTCGAATTTTTCGAAAAAAAATATATTGGTTTTTTAAACATAGCTCCTTTAGTTTTAATGATAGAAATTTTTTTCAAAAATGATTTTGTAGGGTTTTTTAAGAGTTGTAAGGCTATGGGAATTAAATCCTATACAGAAAAATCTAAGTAAGAAAAAATCTTTGTAATCAAAAAAGTTACAAGTCGGTACTATATATGTATAGCAGTTTTTTCGTATATCCAGTATTGTTGCGGAAAATCGTTTTTACTTTAAGCTCAATTTTTTTTTTAATTAAGGATTTTAAATTGGTTAAACTTCTAGGATGTATTAATAATACATATATTAAAAGAATCGCCGAAGGGTAAATATCAATTTTAATTAGAAGGGGATTAGGGGGTTATTTGTGATGATCTTTTCGTAGAAAAAAAATGTTCTATAACATGTTACTATGTTCCAATTTTTTGAATCATTTAATTCAATTTAAATATTTTGTATGCAAAATGTATTATATTGTCATAATATTATATTGTTTGTTTAAACGTTACTGGGGGTGGGGGCCCATTAACGAATACAGAGATCCAGAGGTCCTAAGTTCGGCCCTGGAACTAGGAAAAGTAAAGAAAAACAAGTTTTTTTAAGTAACGTCGTACGTTTATTAACAAAATCTTATACATAATTTATTTATTTGTTAGTAGTCTAGGTCGTAGTCCTTAGTCGAGAAGTGTGTTTCCTGCGAAAAATAGTTAGAAGGCTTCAAAAAATAAGAGCGATAGCTCACTCGACGCGGAATGCAAATCTAAAAAAGGCGTTTTAAAGATTTTTTCTGCCAATAAAAATTGCAATTGTTATTAACAAAAAACGAAAAAAATACAGCCATTTTGAATTTTGATAATAACTCAAAAACCATAAGAGATAGCGGAAATTGCAAAAAAGATCCTTGAAGAGGAAAAATTTTCGATAAAAAAGTCCCTTCACCCGAAGTTCTATCTCTATTATTTATAATTTTAATTTAACTCTGAAAATTGGCCTCCGCCCTATATTTTTGGTTGCGCGCTGTATTCAGAAAACTTCAAAGAATTTATTTCCGTTTAAAATTTAAGGTAATGTTAGTTTTTCATCAACAAGTTAGACAACTGTCAATTAAGAAATTTCGGCCGGAAACACACTTCTCGACTAGACTATAGACCAGTCTTTCTCAAAGGGGGCGATAACGCCCCCTTGTGGGCGCTGGAGGCCTAGAGGGGGGCGGTAAGCGACCCAGAAAAAGTTGGGGGGCGCTGATGTGATTTTGGGGGGCGATGGGTGATTTGTAACTTCAGTACTTTATATTTTACAATTCACTGAAATTAAAATCCTTCTACTACACAACATCCAATTATTACTTCATATTTTTATCCTATTTTATTGTATAAATATAAATTAAAAATATATTAAATATTTAATATTTTTAATTCGATCACAACGCTATTTTTATCTTAAGATATTTAGTAATAGGTATCAAACACTGAAAGATATTCGTGTCTTTAAATGTCGTATGTTAGGTGCCCACCTTCGAAGACACGTGTTAAGATTATGTATATATTGTTGCGGCCAAGCAGAACACTTGCCTAACGCGGGATTTTTTATGTACCTAATCTAGTAAAAATAAAGAAAAAATAAAATTAAAATTGGAAGGTTCAATTATAATTCACGTTTGGCGCGAACAAATATTGTTCGATTTATTTGTGTAATCCTGTATTTTAGTCCGTCAACGTTCGTTGGTCCATGTTTGCGGAGTGCAGGTGCCCAACTACACAGCCGCGGCTCGCGACCGTCCGGCGACTGACGTTACTAGAGGTATGTCGTTCGCAAACGATTCGTTTAAAAAGAACGAATCAGTGCATTGATTCGAATAAATTAATTTCCTATTTTCAATGGAGTCGAATCGTTTCGAATAAATTAATTTCCTATTTTCAATGGATTCGAATCGTTTTTGAGCCACTTGCTCAATAGCTCTGCGATGAATAACGAACCTAGTTTGGATGATTCGTTTCGTTTATAAGGTCACTAAGGCAGAATCAGACTTAAACTCGAAGATTCGGTAATTCGGTATTTTATGACCGCAAATCGGTCGTTTTTGTGCTACCACATGGCAAGTGGCGAGCGGTCTGTTATACTTCTATTTTGCTAACATTACCAGAGGTGTATTAGGCGAATAATTTATGCGTATTGTCGGTTCGAGTCAGTTTTGGCTATTTAAAAAACTTTTTTTTATTTGTTTTAACTGTTCTTTTGAACAAAGACTTAATTTGGAGGTATATTTTTAGGTTTTTATTAATTATAGTTTTGGAAAGTTTTATTCCAAATATATTTTTAAAAATAATAATTATATCAAAATGAAATAAATGTAAATAATTTCTATCACAATTTTTGTGAAATTCAAAACCGACCGAGTCCAACCGGGATAAAAATAAAGTGAATCGGTTGCGAACGAATCTTTTCAAGTGAATGAATCAAATAAATCGATTCAGTAAAAAGATTGGAACTTCCCACCTCTAGACGTGACGTTCCGCCACATGCACGCATCGCACTCGCTCGCCCTCCCGCCACTCCGCCCGCTACCCTTAATACTGTAAAGTTGAATTATAATTGCTTAATGTTAATTATTGTTAATTTTAAATAAAAGATACTCTTAATATGGTAAAGTTGCATTAATAGTGCTCTCTCTGGTAAGAAAAGTGTCGTTTAGAATATAGGATTAATTAAACTCGAGGCGACACTTATATGTTATTGGGATTTTTCAGGTGAAAAAAAATGGGGGGCGCTACAAAATAACTGATTTTCAAAGTGGGCGTTAGACCAAATAAGTTTGGGAACCTCTGCTATAGACACTTACAAATTATTGACACAGCACAATTTAAAGTTAGTGATCTTCTGACGCAATGCACTAAATCAGCTTTACAACATCTATTGTTAGATAATAAAGGTGTATTTTGCC
>JAHBCN010014975.1:0-21627 GCA_019359885.1 Listronotus oregonensis
AGTAACTTTGATGGCTTCATGCTTTCGTTTGACAATATTCTCCACAAATAACACATTGTGGTTTATTGGAAATAATGGTAAAACCATATTTAAGATAATCATCACTGTAAAGTCTGTTTTTCTTTTTATTACTGCCACTTTCAGACGTAGATGGTTCTCATTTTTTTTTAAAAACTTACCCATAATTTGTAATTTATCGTAGACGTAAATACGTAAAGGGGGAATACGTAAGTCCCAAAATATTTACTCATTACTTAATACCGCTGCATTCGCCACAACGCGCTGTTTCGAACTGGGTCTCATTGCAAAATCGCCGCTTATATAAAGCCGAAACGAGGCTACGGGAACGTTCCAGAGTGCCATCTACTAGCGAAGTAAGGGTAGAGCCTTCGGGAAAATATCATGGAAAAGTATTGCGATGTAGACACAAACAAAGATGTCGCGTTGTACAATGTGCAGTCGACTTTTTATTATTTATTTTTATTGTAAATGCTAGTCTGGCAGAAGTACTACTAGTTTACTAGTGAAACAATCGCAATAATTAAAATAATTGTTGAATTTTTAAATGTATTTAGTTTAAACTTAAACAGAAAAAGTAAAATAAAATTTGAGAATCCATCAGTTGTAAATTAGGCACGCTATTTTTGTTGCTATTTTTGGTTTGGGTGATGAGTAGGGGTCGTGAACAATTTTTTTTTAACAAAAAGGGGTCGCGCTTTAGATAAGTTTGGGAAACACTGCAGTAAACGAAAGGACAAAGCTGTAAATATTTCTGTACAGTCTTTCCTTGTAGCGCATTTCTTACGTCTACGGGGATGCTTTCGAGCGAAAACAGTCTATCAACATTAACTGGTAAGAAAGGTCTGAAAATGGCCCCTCAAGGACCAAAAAATGGGTTTCCCGCTAATATCTGCCAAAATATGCGAATGGGAGAATTTTTGTTTGGACAAAAAATAAAGATCGCCTTGTAATCTACAAAAATGGTTTTTATATTTTTTTTTCGAAAAATCAATAGTTTTCGAGATAACGGGACCCAAAAGTCCCCTCATTTCAGCTGCCGCTCTACAGCTATCTTCATGGAGTCACTTATAACCAGGCGGACGGACGAATTGTTCCATTACTCGGGCAATAATGTACATTTTTAATCATTTAAAGTTCATCGGAATATGAAAACCCGTACCTATCATTGCATATGAGTTTGGGTCTATTCTGATTTTTCTAGAATATTAAAAAAAGCGGTCAAAGTTTTTTTTTACAATATTTTGAGTATCGCATTAATTTGTTGATATAAACCTTAGCGAGTATTCAATGATCCCAGAAAATGTCCTTCACCATCTTTCTTGTGTTTTGTAAAAAAAAATGTTTTGCACATCTGCATTTTTAGCCGTTTTCGGCTATCTATCCAGTGTGGAATGTTATGGATTTTTCGACGGCCGTTTTTGCGAAAAATATTGGTGTTTCGAAAAAAATGGTAAAAGCCATTTTTATAGATTTCGAGGTGATGTTCATTTTTTGTCTAAACAAAAATTCTGTAATTCGCATATTTTGGCAGATATTCGCGGGAATAGTATATTAAACAACAAGGTTTGAAAACGACTCTTTGCACACGGGCGAGACAAATTGATGGACCGAGACGAAGTCGAGGTCCACAAGTCTCGCGAGTGTGCAAAGAGGTTTTCTAACGAGTTTTTTACGATACTTTTTATACGACTGCAAATAAAAAAAAACATTTTTTGTGTAAATTTTTATTTTAAAAACAAACGCAAAACAAAAATAATGAAAACAAGAAACTACAGACTATAATTTAGCAAACAGGAAACTTCATAACTATTTTAAAATATTAATTGTAATGTTTACTTCTGCAGGAATCGTCGCATTGTTGATCGACTTTTTAACGATGGAGACAACATTTTCTGGCACCTTGCTTATACAGTTCTCTGTCGTCGGCATATTGCAGTTTTCTTGCGGCACTTCATTACTCAATTGCTGTTGTGGCTGTGCCGCAACAGACGACACAGAGGAAGAGATCCTCTCTGAAACATCCATTTTATTACTAAGCGAGTCATCTATATAACTTTCGGCGACTGAGCTGATTTCCATCCACCATGGCGCTTCAGAGCCAGCAAATCTGATCCAGAATTCACCAATATTGTGGCTGACGACCGCCTAAAGCAATGCCCGGTATAGGCTTCTGGAGTTTCCAACATCAAAAATTTGGCGATGTCTTTTGCCATACCGCCAATTTTGTTAATTCCAATGTTTTGGCGAGTGCATTTTCCATTTTGATAATTAAGAAAAAACGATCTGTTTGCAGGAGTGGAGGTCGAAGGGCAGAATACTTTTTAAGATGGTGTAGAGACTTCCTGACACTGTAAATGATCTCGGCATCTTCGTTTTGGTATTCTCTAGTTTAATTAACATTGCGCTGCCAAAATCCGTCATATTTTCTTTTTAAGGAAGCACAATTCTTCTCTTCGGCATGCCCCAGAGAGTCCGACTGCCACCACTGCCTGAAACAAGAAAAAATACCGATAAGTCTTTAGTTTTATTCATTTTAAGTAAGTACTTTATGAAACTAGCACTATTTAAAAACAGAATTGGGTAACCCCTGCCTACTAAACCTTCTCACTATAAAAAATGACACCATAAAATAAATAAAATAACTGTGATGCCTACCTTGATTAGCAAATATTTCTCGTCTGAAGCGTTCTTTAGGAAGCGGCAAAAATCATTCTCGCTAAGAATTTTGGACTTCTTTGGCACATAGTTTTCTGATTTTCTTTTTATTAGGGCCTGCAACTTCTGGTATTTCCCAATATCCGTATTTTGGTTTGCCCTCAGGGTTGATTTTAGCATGGAAAAGGTGCTCCATAATGTTGAAGACTTGTATTTGTTCGACAGCTCTTCAAAGTACACCAACATAACATTTTCGGAAAACGTTTGTACGTTATTTGCTTGTCTCCACTTCATAAATCGATGTAACTCGGCTTCATATCGATCTCTTGACTTTGTTGGAAGTAGGTTTGACGAGATTAAACTCGCTTTTTTAGAATTTCTTCAGAATCGGACATTTTTTCGCGAAATCAAAATTTTTTTGTATCTAAATTGGTATCTAATCAACAAAACAAGAAAACTATGACGGTTGCTATGGAATAAAGCCTACTTTGAGTTTTCTATATTTTTGACATAACAATAAAAAACCATAATAAATCATATTGAAAGACAGAACCGTGTGCAAAAAAAACATATTTTCCTTGCACACATTGTGCGCAAAATACAATTTTCAAAGCTTGTTTAGCGTGTGCAAAACCCCATTTTCTAAAGCAGTCGTATAAAAACTCATTTTTGGGACTTTGGGGGGGTCATTTTCAGCGTGTTCCCAGGTCGCAATCGTGATAAACTTTTTCTGGCTCTAAAGCATCCACGAAGACCTAAGAATTGCGCCACAAATGAAAACTGTACAGATTTATTTACAGCTTTGGGTACGTTCAGGTTTCCAGTTACTGGGCTAAGAATGGATTCCACTCTTCGCCAATAAAAAAGTAAACAAGTGGACGATTTATATTTACTAAACCCGGACTGTTGACGTCATATTTTGTTTATTATGATTTTACCTTAACCGTATAATATCAAGAAAATACGATCACAACATTGACCAATAAGTATTTGCATTGATCACGTTTACCTTGAACAATTATATTCGCTCTTCGAAGAATTTTCATTCAGAGAGTTTTCGTAGTATTGTACAGTAGAAAATATAAACATTAGTTTCGTTTTATCCGTATTCTTAATTTAAAAAAAATTAGGATGATTGTTAGGGGATCTCTCATTCCTATAAGGACAGACTCTGGTTTATAAAAGCTAGGTTAATGTAGACCACCAAAAAACCAAAACTTTTTCTTTTAAAGCAAATGTTATTGGCTGTTGATATAAGGGATATTTATAGTCGATTATGAAATTAAATTTTAGTGACGTAATATTACATTTATAGATAGCCGCGTTAAAGGGAGATCCTGTACGTTTTATAGGCAATTTGCATAATGCAACATAACTACCTTTTTTATTACACTTATCTTTATCAAGAGTATTATATTTTCACTTATTACGGGAAATTGAAAATTAAACAAATATTATTTTTTACTTTTACCAGTGGCGGCTCGTTATTTTTGAGTAGTTAGGGGGAAATGCGCAAAACAGCGCTATTCAAAAAGCATGTTTTAAATTATTAATTAATTTGCAAAAATAAACTAACCAGCGCAAGTACCGCTTAATTTAAAGAATTTGTTGTAAGGGGTTGAAAAAAGGAATTATAACTTTTTTTCTTGAATTAAAATGTAATAATATATTTTCAAGTTTAATAACTGAATATCCAAGTATCGTTATTACAAAAAAAAAAGAAAAACATATATAATTTTAATTCTTGTGATTTTCTTTATCATGAAATATTTTTGCTGTAAGTAACTGTAATAAAAATCGCGAATTTCTTTTTTCTCTTCTTTGTGAGCCGTCCAGATTTACTACCGGAGGCAACGTACTCTCCTGGACTTTTTGTGCCTAGTCTTCCATTTTCTTTTATACTAATCCTCCCATTAGTCTTGTTTCTTATACAAGTCTGTATAACCCCGAGACTGCTTGGTCGATATATTCCTGTGGACTCTATCGGTTGCCCAAATAATGCCTGCCTTTTGTAATTCTACCGAGGCTCCCCAAGTATTCCTCGTGTTTTTTTTAATCCATTTCCTGGTTTGCCCTCGTGCTGTGGTTTTGGTTACTACAAGGGCAAGTTCTGGTCCAAAGTATGGTGTGGATGATCCCTGTCCTGGTACCCACAGGAGAGTTTCCCTGTTGCGTTCTCCCAGGACTTCCAGTTCTCTTTGGCATTCCCATGTCAGCTTGGGCGTTACAATGGGGTTTACTAGTGCCCGTAGTGATGCCTGGCTGTCTGTTATTATTATGCAGATCTGCTTGTTTTTATAGGCCCTCCTGTTATTTTCTTTTGCACAGTGCAGTAAAGCATATATTTGCATTTGAAATATAGAACTATGTGTTTCACTGTACCCGTCCGCTCTAGTTTCCTGCTCGGTTTTGGAACCATCCGTATACCAGATGATGTCTCCAACCATGCCGGGGAGATCGGGTTGCTGCCACTCACTTCGATCTGGAAGTTTTACCTAGAAGTTTTTGTTAAATGAGTATTGGGGAATCATCTGGTCTGGACTGTTTACTCATTTTCTTAATTCTTTTGGTATAATTTATAAAATAAACAAAACCTAAGAGACCCATATTTCTTTGTTCCTTAGAAAATATAGGCCCAAGAGTTTAATCCTTGTCTAGGAATTGATGCTAATGGGTAATATTTGACTGTTGACCAGTTGAACCAAAATATTTACGAGAAACATCCCGGTTTATTAAAAAAGAAAATTCTGTTCTACCAAAACAATGCACCTTGCCACAAATCGCTAATTGTCATGGCAAAAATGCATCAGTTGGGGTTCAAGGTGGTTTCTCATGCACCTTATATACCAGATTTGGCTCCGTCGGATTTCCATTTGTTTTCGACTTTGAAAAAAATTGCTGGTAAAAAAATTGCCTTGGATGTGATAGCTGCCACAAACGTCCATTTTAAAAAACTGGACAAATCAGCCTACTGCGATGACATAAAGGCTCTTGAGCACCGATGGAATGAATGTATTGAGTTGCACGGAGACTATGTAAAAAAATAAAAAAAGGTTTTTAATACCTAGGGGACACTGGGGTAATAAGGTTAATAATTTCGGTGGTTTAATTTTGGTAAGATATTATTAAAAAAATATATGTGACACCAGGTTTTTTGTTGCAGAAGCTACATGCTGAATCCTTCCTTTGTAGAAAGGAAGGACATGCATAAATACATCATTTTAATTTAAAGAGAAAAACGCAAGTTCTTATTACCACATATAAATGTTCTTATTATCCTTACTGAGGTAATAAGAACTTGCCTGTGTTAAGTTGTATATCTAGTATTTATGCAGTCCTGGCATAATAAGAACTTTTCCTCAAATGTTCCTATTACCCTGAGAAAAAAAAGTTTAATCGGACAATCGGTTAAGGAGATCGGTCACTTAATTGTTAGTTGTTGCGGTATTTCAATGAATTATATTTAACAATTTGTTAAGCAAAAATTTAGATACCAGAACTGCTATCATTGTCACTTTTATTAGAGTAACGGCCGAGTAATGATCGCGTTGTTAAATTTAGCAGGACTTAGCAATCGTTAAAACAAGTTAACAACGGTTTAGAATGTTTAACAAAATGTCAGATTTTGACAGGTTGCCTACTAAAATCATTGAATAACACTGACAATGACGTTTTGTTAAACATTCTAAACCGTTGTTAACTTTTACCAATTGCTAAGTCCATTGCTAATTTTAACAACACGATCATCACTCGGCCGTTAATGTTATGTTTTTAAAATATAAAATTCTTTTTCAAAAATTCTTTAAAAAAAAAATAGAGAAGTTTAAAATGTCATATTTTATTATCGGAGTCTTTACACAATTTCGGTTATTTTATGAATTATAGGTCAAAGAAGCAGGTGAATTAGGGAAACAAATTTTTTAACATGACTATCATCTATAAAAAAAAATGAGAGAATAGTTTTTGTACATTTTTAAGTAGGAGGGAAAAAATAAACAACATATAAATTGTGATCTACAGTAAAAAACAAAGTTTTTTACATTGTGCACCTTGTAGTCATAGCCTTATGACCGAATTATGTTCCTTGGGCCTTTTAAAAACATGGCTTAAATATCATACTCCGAATTATTCTGATAACACCTAGAATAGCCTTGATTGATTGATTGATTGATAAAATAAATACACAGGTTGAGGTTTGGTCCGCCTCGACACTGCAGCCTACAGGGCTTGTTGTATCTCTTGCGTATTTGTTTCAGTTAAAAAGGTTTGACACCTTAGACAGGTGTAGTAGCCCTTTTACTGTTCTTTTCTGGTCTCCAGCCTCCTGGTGGTTAGTGTCCACCATGAGGTTTTGATTTGTTCTCCAGTATGTAAGTGCAGGGCACTCATATATGATGTGAGAGGCTGTCTCTTCCTCTTCGTCACATAGTCTGCAAATGGGTTCTTCTCTATAGATGCCCATAGTGTGCAAATGTTTTCTTGGGGTGCAGTGTCCGGTTATTAATCCTGTCACTATTCTAATCTGATTCCTATTTAGTTTCAGTAGTTCACTTGTCAATGCTTTCGATGGTGATTCCAACATTGATTTAGTGTGATTTTGCCTTGGAATGTGGTTCCAGTATGACTGATGTTGTGTTTGAATCCACCGAGTCATGTAGCCACGAACCGAGGCTTTGGTATTCCAAAACAGGTTCAGGACCCACAAACATTGCTGCGGAGCCTCGCCTGGCCAGAGAGTCTGCATTTTCATTGCCCTGTATTCCCCTGTGTCCTGGCACCCAGGAAAGTGTAACTTTGTTGTGGTTAGCCAGGTTTAGGAGGCATTGCAGACAGTTCCAAACCAACCTTGAGGTGACTTGTTACATGCCAAAGGTTTTATGGCCGCTTGACTATCAGAGCAGATAGTAATAGAATAGCCTTACACACACAGTTTGTCTTGAGTGAATAAAACTATTCAAAAACCAGATAAAGAAGGCGGTTCTTATTACCCCAAGTTCCTATCACCCCATTATCCCCGGAAATTTTTCATCCCATCCTCGTATTTGACTATATATTTTTAAGTGGTTTTTTTTCAATATAAGAGTAAAAAATTACTGTTTATAACTTGTTTCATATAAATTTTTTAATTAAAATTTAAGAAATTTAGCGTGATGATGTGCAAATACTCAAAATGAAATTAATAAATAATTGTTTAACAATAAATTGCGTCACTAACTGGTACAAACAATTGGCAAGTATATTGGATTTGATTTTGCTACTCTAAAAAAAATTGTCCTTTAAAAGGCAAGAAAAAAGATAATTGATTTCTAATTACTATTTACTTAAACTGAAGGATACTTGATAAAATATAATATTTTAAGTAAATAAGTGTATTTTCTAAAGTGAATAAATATGAAAATATACTATCTGAAATAAGTACTGTGTATTTAAAAAACAGTAGCCCTGAAACTGATAACAGATTATAAGAATATTTACATTGATTTTAATGCCAAATATTTTAAAGAAAAAAACCATTACGCCAAATGCCTAAAAATTACAATACCTACATTGTATAAATATAAGATATTGTATATACAAGTGTTTTTATGAAGAAAAGTCTGTATTAACCATAGATATACAGACAGGTCCACTGTAGTAGAAACATAGGAAACACTTAGGCGAATTGACTTACATTCGCCTGACGCGAGCTAGCAAAACAAAACTCGCAAAAACGATGCGATAAAAAATGTGGAATGTTTTTGAAGATTTAATTTTGAATTTAAATATTATTTGCTTTCTTGCATTAAAAAAATAAGGTTTATGGTCATGATAGGGCTAATAATTTAGAAGAACTTCGAATAAAAATCGAAGAAGCTTCTCATCAGTCCTAATATGCTAACAAACGTTAGACGGGGTTTTTATGATCGTTTGGGATATTGCCTTGCGCAAAAAGGAGGTTCGTTTAAATATTTATTATAATTTCACTTTAGAGTATTTTTTATGTTTATAATTATTTATTTTTTCATTGCGTACTATTTTAATTTTAGAAATGAGTTTTGGGTTTAGAGAACTTACTTTTTATTAATGAACTAATAAATAAAGCTGTTGGTATTTAATTCCCTATTTATAAATAACGGTATTAAGTATGAACTGTTTTCTCAACAGATTGGACCGCATAAATTTATTTTTCGTAATTTTCAAGCGCGCCTTAAACCATACAACACATCCGTCCAAAAGCACATTACAAACTGAAATCTCGTTCGGTTAATTGCATGCGGATATTTATCGATCGAAGCGGACAGTAGTAAATTCATCAGTTCCCTGCCTATGTTTCTACTACACTGGACCTGTCTGTAAGCAATATATACATATATCTATGATATTAACATATGTGAAAAATGTCTTCTTTTCAAAATACAGGGTGTTAAAATTGTTTTTTTTTTGTAATTATTGTGGGTAATCGAAATGTTTTTATTTTCTCAAACTCTAAACGATTATAGTGTTTATTATAGGGTATATCTTTAGTGTAAATAAATATTTATTTGCTTTACTAGGGGCGTGCGCGTAGACACTAGTCTAACATTATTTTTAAAAATATACGCACGACACTGTTTTTTTTTTGTAACTCGATTTTGTAATTTTTATTTAATACCAAACATAAGATATTTCTTATCATCTTTCGTTGGAGTTTAGGAGAAAGGTATGTTAATAAAAATTTATGATTTTTTTTCTAGTATTCACAATTTGTATCAAGAAAAATTAATGACAGGGTATAACCCCAATAAAGAAGATTTATTGCCATGTTAAATATAATAAACACTGCACAATATAAGTTTAAAAAATTAAAACATTTTAATTTTACGATAATTACAACAAACCGAAAAATAAAATCCGGAAAGGACATATTTTTCCATATATGTTAATATGAACTTTTTTCGTAGAAAAATATAATTAATTACCCTTTTAAATATTTTACGTTACTTAGAAAAGGAGAAAGGAAACACCCTGTATAGTAAAAAAAGTTAAACATTTGACATTTTTGATCGATGTGAAGGTTCCTGTTTGAATGATCCAAGTTTATCACAACTAAAAAATATGTAAATAAACATTAAGAGCAATAGAGATAACGCTATAGTTTTAGAATTTAAATACGAAGACTAAGATTAAATTTTCATAATAATTTTCACAGACTTCTAAACACTTTAAAATTCGGCGTTGTACAGCATGTTGTCGCTGTTTACCAGTGTTTTAAGTACCATTTATTTCAAATTACCCCAAAAATACAAATCAAGTGGTGTAGGATCAGGTGGTTTCGCAGGCCAATCCCATGGTCCCATACGCCTAAAACAGTAGTCATTAAATTTTTCAAATAGCTCACGTGTTACCTTCCCAGTGCAATGAGCCGGTGCTCAATCCAATTAGAATCAACATATGCGATAATCTTCAAGCGGTAAATTTTCTAGAAAATTATCTACTACTGAGCGTATTTATATTTTTATACCAAAGTGCCAATAGCATCTGGTATATATTTGGTGTGGTTCCTATGTCTCATTTTTTAGAAAAAAAATTTTGAAAATCCTAGGGCCGCTACTGGATCAAGAATGCTATGGGTTTTGGAAGACAACATTCCCTAGATGGGAACAATATAATAACCAGGGTCTGATTTGGGATACATACAGAATATACAGATTAGAAGGGAATTCTAGAATTTTAAAACTGCTATGGCTAGGGATACGAAATGCCAAATTAAGATCGTTCCCAAAGGTAACGCTCACAAGGTTAAATGATTCCTTGTACTCCAGACCTGGGCGCTCCTAAGTAAAGGATGAGTACTAGTAGATTTTTTCTCGACAGCGAACATGATAGTATTTTTGAACTAACAAACTGGATTTTTGGTGCCCCAGTCCAAAATTGTGAAAAGATCCTGGAAAATACAAGCTTGTTGATGTAAATTATCGCGACCTGTTCAAACTCACGAAATGTACGACAGAAAATTAAATTAATATTATAAAATTCCACGACATTAGACCCAAACAACCGACAAATACTTAACTTTGAACCCTCATGAATAAACATAATATAACAATAGATTAAAATAAAATATAACTGGTTATTACAGAGGTGACTGACCATACTATGTCTCGATGACTATTAACAATAATATACAAAATTCTTTTCTATAATGGCTGGTTAAAGACAATGTCCTTAGTTCAGAAGACAACAAATTTAGTTCACGAACGATTAGTTATCTTTTAATATACCCACATTTCCATTTCTAAGTTAATTGCATCATTAAATAAATGCGACTAATCTTTTTTCAAAATAATAAACGATAATTTTAATGATTTTTTTTTCTTATTAAATAAATATCAATTATACCAATAATGGTGTCGTGCTCAATTTTAAAAGAAAAAAAATGTTGGCTTATCTTTTAACATTGACAATTACTACGTTTTAATATTTTAGTTTTAAATAATCAAAATGCGTTTTATATTTTAAATAAATAGAATATTAGACTTAAATTTTTTAATAGCTATTTTTTTACAAAAGGCTTAAGGGGGGAGATACCTTTAGGCAAGGTAAAATCAATCAATTTAATGTTTTTTTCAGGGTGATAAAATAATTGGATCTTTTATTAATTTTAACATCTCTTTGTAACATTGTTAAAATCTAAAAAAACGTGATTTTTACGAAATGTCGACCCTGTAGAGTATTTCTTCAAGCGTCTGCTCCGAGGCATCAGAAAAATAATTTCCAAAAAAGTACATAATACAGGGTGGCCGGCCATTTTTGACCATTTTAATCGAGAATAACTTTGGAACAAATAAAGGTATCAAGATGCGGTTTTTGCAGATGCACTTATATTTTTTAAAGTTTATTCTCGTACCTTCACGATTTTATTGTGACATTCTATTAGTAAAAACAAAATGGCCGATTTTCCATTATAACAACTATGTTATTTTAAATGGAACACCCTGTATATGTTTCTATATTTTCAAAATTTAACTTTTCCCCTTTAAAAAAATGTAACACAAGCTATGGTTATCTCAAAAAACAACGTATTTATTGACCTTCGAAAAATTGACTGCATGTCGACCAACAATATTATTTAAAAATTAAAATTTGCTTCATATGTTACAAAAAAAAAGGATCGCCAAAGGTTTCGGTCATTTACAAAATAATAGTTACAATAAGGTTACATTACTTTTTAAAAAACTACTGTAAATGTTGAAAATGCCTTCCGCCGACTTCGACGCACTTATTTAAATTCGAAAAAAACTTATTAAAACTATTGACTAAAAATTCTTCAGGAATATTTTCTATTATGTTTCGGATATTAATTTTTAATTGCTCTAAATTTTGGGGAAGTGGACTATAACACCTCTTTTCACATATCCCCACAGAAACAAATCTGGAACAGTCAAATCTGGTGAACGAGGTGGCCAGGAAATAGGGCCCCCTCTTCCAATCCACCGGTTTCCAAAAACGTTGGTCAGTGAATCTTTGGTAATGTTAGCATAATGTGTGTAGCCCCATCTTGTTGAAAATAGATGAAATTCAATAGATTTTCTTCTTGCGATTGGGGATAAAAAGATATTTCCAGCATATCAACTTAAGTCCAAGAGGTTACAGTTGGTTCATGAAAAAAAAATGGCCCATAATTTTTTTGCTTTGACATACCACACCAGACTGTGACTTTTGGCGAATCTCTAACGTGTTCGTTATATTGTCGAGGATTTTCTTTTGCCCAAACCTGCAGTTATGCTTATTTATTTTCCATTGAGGTGAAATGTGGCTTCGTCTGACATTATTAGTCTATCCAAAAATGTATATTGTTCCTTACTAAATTTTGAATTCTCTGGCAAAATTCCACCCTTTGTGGAAAATCAGTTTCTTTTATTTCTTGTAACATTTGAATTTTGTATGGCTTTAATTTAAGTTCTTTTTTCATGATTTCTTGTACTGTAGTTTTAGGAATATGGACTGAACTTGAGATTTTTCTTGTTGACAATGTTGGATCTTCCTGAGTTATCTCCAGAATTTGTAACGTTTATTTAGCAAATTCTCATTGTTTATTAATTTCTTTTTACGGGCTAAAGATCCTGTACTCCAGAATTTTCTGTACCAGATTTTAATTGAATTTTTTGTGGGTGGAGTTTTATTAAACATGTTTCTAAATCTTCGCTGGGTTTCTTTTACTGATTTGGTTTCGGCAAACATAATAACACATTTTCCTTTTTCGCTTAACGAGAACATTTTGCGCTTCCTAATTAAAATAACTTGTCAAAAATGACCAACAAGGCTGACAATGAGGCTTGTTGCTGTTATGGAAACGGATAACTTTGTTTCCACAGGCGACTTTTCAAAAATCCTTTTAAAATAATATTCCTATTCGACATACAGTCAATTTTTGGAGGCAATAAATGCGTTATTTTTTAATAACCTAGCTTGTGTTACATTTTTTTAAAGGGGAAAGATTAAATTTTAAAAATATTGAAACATATACAGGGTGTTCCATTTAAAATAACAAAGTTGTCCTATATCGGAAAATCGGCCATTTTGTTTTTGAGCTAATGGAATGTCACATAAAAATGGTAAAGATACGAGAATAAACTTTAACTAAACTAATATAAGTATATTTGCGAAAACCGCATCTTGATATCTTTATTTGTTCAAAAGTTATTCGCGATCAAAATGGGTCAAAAATGACGGCCACCCTGTATATTATTACGATTACGAATAATAAAATCTCGATCCCGGGGATTCACCGATAATTGCTTGTTGGCTTTTGCTTGCTTTAGAAGAAGTTTAATTGCACTTCCATAAAGACGGTATTCATGCTAAATATAATATTTAAGGTGTGGATTATATCGATGAAGATATGCTTCTTGATTAGGTTGCACACTTTGTGTCTTGTGGTTGTGTGTAATTACTTTTTTTAGAAATTTCACTGTTTTCTTTGTATTCTTAATACTTAAATTTTCATTTGTATTATGAGTTTTGCGATTTAACTTTTGGATGACAATTTCACTCATGTGTAAACAACAACATTTAAGAAATTTGCTATCGGATAGAAGGGAAAAAGTTACTGGCTAAAAAAATCGGTAAGTTTACCGTCCAATACTATTTTGCTTTTAACTTTGTATTATTTGCGCAATTGTCTTAACAAATATCATTCGTACTTAGATTTTAATCCAGATATTTTTTGCCTGATTTTCAATACTTCGGAAATTTAACTGGTTTCTTAAAATATCCGTCGAAATCTGACCACTTATCGTATAACCTATGATAAACTTTTATTTGATGTTTAGTTTTAAAAGTTTTCTAGTTTTTATTTCTATATTTCCAATATTTTCATATATTTCCCCAAATTTCTGATATACGGGGGGCCTGATAAGGTCGTCCCCGATATTTCAAACCCCCCTTTCCATAGCTGAAAAAAAATTTTTGGTAAAACCAGCCCGAGAAAATGCTGGAAATTATTTTCTAGCAACCCACCAAAATGCCATATTAACTTATGTCGTTGATATTTTCTCAAAAACTTTAAAATTAAAGAGGGGGAAAAGGGAATGTATATTTGAAAAAAAAAATAACTTTTTTTTTAAAATATTGATAAAATTTAATTTATTATTTTGTTTTATTCCGCAGACGATTTTGCAAAGTTATTTTTTCATTTTTTTAAAAATTTAAAAAATGGTATTATTATTAAAGCCCATTAAAAAGCAAAAAGAAAAAAGAACGGTGAAAACCGCATTTATATTTAATTATTTTTGACTTATTGCCAAAAAAATGCATTATTTTCTTTTTTTAGCATAGATAACCGGCGTTTTTCAAAGGTGCCGGGACGTAAATATCACAAAAAAACTTAAAAATGACAAATGCATTATTTGAAAAATTTTTTAAAATTTTTAAATTTATTCTTTTTTATCGCCTTTTATCGTTATTATTTTTAATGTTGGGTAATCGTTATTTTTTTTTTGTTTTTTCCCCCGGGTTTTGCTGGCTTTTTAAAATTTTCCAAATTTATTTGCAAGAAAATTTTTTGCCATAGATTTTTCGAAAAAGAAAATGTGTTTAGACGTTTGCAACCCGTTTAAGAAAAACGGGAACTGTGCATTCTTTCCCAGCACAAAAAATACAATAATCGTAGGTATAATAAATAGCATTATTATCCACGAGCCGTAAAATTTTATAAATTGATAATAAACAAATAATAAGAATATAATTGATATTATTTAATATTTGTAGAAAAATGGTTTTTTTGTCATGGCATTCTTGATAAACCGATTTTTTCGACAACTTAAAATGGGAAAAATACGATAATGCAGTTTTTCGGCAATAAGTCAAAAAGGAATTTAAAAAGATATCGAAAGCGGTTTTCACCATTTTCTTAACCTATAAATAAACCATTGAAATTAAATTTTTTTCAAAAAAATTAAAAAATTAACTTTGACCAAATAGTCTCTAGGGATAAAACAAAAAAAAATTTAAATACACAAAATTTTATCTTGACCCCTGGAAAAGTTTTTCAAACAAGACCTATTTATCAAAAGTAGCAAAAAAAGTTATTTATTTTTTTTTTCAAATGTCCTTGCTCCCCCCTTTCCCCCTATATTTGACAGGTTAAAACTTAAAAAAAAAAAGTTTTCTAATTTTACGTAGTTTGTGAAAAACTACCCACGACATAAGTAAAAGATAGCAAAACAGCCCCAAAAGACCAAGACCCCCAATTTTCTTCCACCAAAAGAAGGTCTCTTGAGTCTTTGGTCTTGCTGAAAAAGAGTCTTTTTTCTGCAGTAATAATTTAATAATTTTAAACTAAGCAATCTGAATATTAAATATAAATAAAATTAAGATATATTTTTGCTTTAAAAATTTTTAAAAAATACCAATTTTAAATTTCATTTAAATTTTTTGATTTAATATTTTTAATGAAGCCGTTTATTTATTTATAATAGGCCGATTAATTTTTTCGGCCCATAGGCTAATAAATTTTTTCCGCCCAATATGTCAATAAAATTTTTTTTTTTAAACTACACTAGTAATTCTTATAAAAAATTATTAAACAAATTTACCAAAGGTAAAACATACAGAGAATTAATTAACAATTTTAAAACAACAAATTTCAGAATTTTTTAACTATTCGCTAAATATTAAAAAAATATTTAATTTACCTTACATTTTTTTAAAAATTAATCGTAAATTTGCCGCCCATAATATTTGCCCCTTAGGTTTCAGCCTACTCAGCTTTTTTGGGAAATCCACCCCTTTTAAAAACTTTTGTAATTACAACCTTTATACATTTGGTGTAACCTAGGGATAGAATTATAAATTTTACAGATAAAATTAAAGCAAATAAAAACTGTTTACTGAGCAGAAAAAGACCTTTAATTTCAACCAGATGTAAATATATATGAAAATAATTCTGATATGTAATCATTGGTTTCTGATTAAAAAAAGTTATTTAAAACTTTTCAGTTTTTATGCCCTTTTTTTTAAAGTTAAAATTTGCGTACAAAGTTTGTGAAATACTTTATGACCCCCCCGATACAAGGGGGCCCAATAATTTGAGAAAGCTCGATATCTCCCAAATCGTCCATTATAGAAAAAACTAACATACAAAAAATTTTAGACAAGGGCATAAAATTTTAAAATTATTTTCTATTCCAGAATTTTTCCCATTAATCCCCCGGACTCCCGGGAACTTCCTATTTAGCTTTCCCTAAATAAAAATTATAAAAATCATTAAAAAATGCACCCCTGTATATTTTGTTTGGGAAAATTTTTTATATAGAAAAAAAAAAGTGAAATTTTGATTGTTTTAATATTTTTTGGTTTTTTGCTTTTCAAACAAGTGAAATTTTTTCAATCATTATATAAATATCTATCAAAAAAATCAAAAATATTTTTAAAAATCCATACTTCAATTTTTATTTTAAGACCATTATGTTACCTACAAAAGAAAAAAATAATATTTCAATTTTGATTTTTGATTCACCCTGAATGCATCCCTGATTAAAAATTAAAAAAAAAACATTAAAAATATGGTTATCCGCTTCAAATTTCTAGTTTTTCTCTGTCAAAAAGATTGAAGATGTCAAGCTTTGTCGGACCATTGGTACCATCTCATTATTTTTAAAACCTGTTATTAAATTTACCCTTATCGTTGTTTAAAAAACTATAGAACTAAAAGAACAAAGTAAACGATTTAATTATTATTTTATTCAAGAAACTGTAACTTATTAAATAATCGCCCTTTGACACTTCTTGACAGTTTTTTCGCTTGGGGGATTCGTATATTAAATACAAAATATTAAAATTTATCGTTGCAGAAGTGCAAGAGTCTTGCAGGTCGGTTTTGGCCCTTGAAAACGGCACACCTCGGTCTTCTTGGTCTTGCATACCCCGGTCTTAGTCTTGCAAGCAAAAGGGGTCTTGGTCTTGGTCTTGCTGGAAGACCAAGAGCGTAAAATAGCAGTTTTTCCCCGCTGTTTAAAGTTGGGGGCGTAAAGGTACTTTACGCAAAAAAGTGAACAATACTTTACTACACCTTTATCTTTTACCAACAGAAGCCGCATAGTTTTAAAGTATACGATAATTAGAAAATGTTTTGATTCATTTTTAACAATAAAATATCTAAAATATAATTTAATTCGGTAACGACGAATCATGCTTGGCCATCCTCAATAACTTCTACAACGACGGAGTCAAATGGCACGACGTCGCTTGTCACCATCTTAAACCTTCGTGGGGAAGACATGAAGAATTTAAATTTTTGGTTCAAATCCAGGAACCGCTTTAATTTTGATTTAAGTTCAAAAGTTTAAAGAGAATACCACCATAGACATGTAAAAGTTGTAAAAATATTCGAAACTATCTTTTTAAAAAAAAATTATGTCTTCTTTTGGTCAACAAGAACTATTTTAATCTAGGTTTATAAAAAAATCCCAGTTTCTGTACATATTTTTTACAAATATATATTTTGCCTAATAAAAATTACAAGAACCGGCAATATCTCTATTACATAGACTATGGGGGATTTTTCTTCATTTTGTGTACCTTATTACCACCTTTGAGAATGTAGGAAGATATTAGATTTATAATATTCTAATTATTCTGTCTCTCTCTTCGGCCTTTTCTAAGTGCTATCTTTCTTCAGCCTGTGAATATTGCTTCTTAGATTATAAATATAGACTGTAGTAATTTTATATCTTTGTATTTATGATTTTTGTATTAATAAATTCTATTTATATTTCCAAAACATATTTTTTTTTTTTTTTACGGGATCCAAAGGCAGCCTTTACCCATCTGCCAACCAGATAAAAATTTTTTTAAAAAAATATAGTAAACAGATGTATTGCGAATGGGTTGCACAAACAATTATGGCCACAGTTAAAATTTAAATTTTAAAAAACATTTTCTTTATTTTTATTAGAGCTGGGTCAAAAATCGAATCCTTTTTAAGGATTCGAAGGCTGGAAGCGAATACTTTTTAAAAATAGGATCCTGATCCGGATTCGTTACATGATCATGATAAAATAATCCGGAATCGATTCCTTTTTGAAAAGATCCGATTCCAAAAGAAACCGATTCGTTATTTCTAATTTGAGACCAATCGGTTTATAAATGCCAAAATCCGCCATTTCAATTTTCCAAATTTTCACCTAAGATAATTTCCAAATTTTGACCTAGCACCCTTATATCCTGAATCTGAGCCAAATAGGTTTATTATTTTAAAATCCACCACTTTGAATCTTCCATTTTACATTTCCAAATTTTTTCCTCTTCTTCTTTTCTGGGAGCCGTCTTGATTCACTACGGAAGCAGCGCAGCCTCTGGGCTTTTTGTGCCTAATCTTCCATTATCTTTTATACCAATCCTCCCATTAGTCATGTTTCTTCTACAAGTCTGTAAAACCTCGAGACTTTTGGTTGATATATTCCTGTGGGCTCATTTCCGGTTGCTCAAGTAATGCCTGTCTTTTGTTATTCAATGCTTCCTTCCACAGGATGTTTCTTCCCCTCGTCGCACATTCTGCAACTTGGGTCCCCATTGTATGAGCCTATCTTTTGTAGGTGTCCTCTTAGGTTTTATCATGCCCTGTTAGTAACCCTACTGTCTGCAATGCCTCCTAAACCGGCCAACCACAACAAACTTACACTTTCCTGGGTGCCCGGACACAGAAACAGGGCAATGAAAATGCAGACTCCTGGCCAGACGAGGCCCGCAGCAATGTTTGTGGGTCCTGAACCTGTTTTTGAATACCAAAAGCCTCGGTTCGTGGCTACATGACTCGGTGGATTCAAACACAACATCAGTCATACTGGAACCACATTCCAAGGCAAAATCACACTAAATCAATGTTGGACTCACCATCGAAAGCATTGACAAGTGAACTACTAAAACTAAATAGGAATCAGATTAGAATAGTGACAGGATTAATAACCGGACACTGCACCCTAAGAAAATATATGCACACTATGGGCATCTATAGAGAAGAACCCATTTGCAGACTATGTGACGAAGAGGAAGAGACAGCCTCTCACATCATATATGAGTGCCCTGCACTTACATACTGGAGAACAAATCAAAACCTCATGGTGGACACTAACCACCAGGAGGCTGGAGACCAGAAAAGAACAGTAAAGGGCTACTACACCTGTCTAAGTGTCAAACCTTTTAACTGAAACAAATACACAAGAGATACAACAAGCCCTGTAGGCTGCAGTGTCGAGGCGGACAAAACCTCAACTTGTGTATTTAGTTTATCAATCAAACCCTACTGTTATGAGTTTGTCTGAGTAATTCTTCCTTCGTTCTTTGGATGGGTTTCCTTGAAGCTTTTTCCATGTCTAATTCCACTGAGGTTTCCACAGTATTCGTCGTGTTTGTTTCGGATCCATTCCCTGGTTTGCCTTCGTGCTATGATTTTGGCCATCCAAGGAAGGTTCTGGTTCAAAGTATGGTGTGGATGGTCCCTGTCTTGAAGCTCACCGCTTTTTGGTTGCCTTTATTTCCGGATGTCCGTAACCACAAGAGAGTTACTCTGTTGCGTTCTCCCAGGACTTCCAGTTTTTTTTTGGCATTACCATGTCAGCTTGGACGTTACCTTGGGGTTTATTAGTGCCCCCAGTGACGCTTGGATGTCTGTTATTAAATTTTTTCCTCAGATTCTTAATAAGCATCACACTGATTTTCGGAAATAAAGACGAAGAATTTTAAAACACCTGCCCATTAAAATCTGTAAAAAGGAAACACACCTAACATGTAATTTTTAACCAAAATTTTTTGTTTTCTAGGTCAAGAGAAACAATATTTAAATGAAACATTTTTTTTCGTAACCATAGAGTGTGGTATTCAAAACGGGCATAAATTTTACTTAAGTTTTAATTTTTCGATCTTCATAATTTTTTAATATGTTATCCTTGAGATAACCCTGAAAGACTTTTTAATGTGACATTTAAGAACCTCATGAGGATCTAGCATCGCAAGTTTAGGAATACGGTTCGAAAAAATGTACCATTTAAGGGCTAACATCTTCGACGTTTGATTTATCATCTGGATTATGGAGAATCATTCCTATCGTAGTTACCATTTGTAAGTATAAAAACTAAAAATGATCCGGACTCGTGATCCGATAAATAGGAATCGATTCCCTGGATTCGATTTGTACTGGTGATTCAATTCCTTTACGAGGACCTGATCCGTAAATCGATTCCTTTTTGAAAGGATTCGTCCCAGCTCTGATTTTCATAAATAAAAAACTTAATAATTTCTTTAATTTTAAATTCTAATAAATTTTTACAGCCTTTATTTATGAAATTAAAGAAAAAACATTACTTTGGTTTACATATTATTTTTGATTACATGTAATGTTCATCCGGTTAGCACATGGGTGAAGATAGTCTCTAATTTGAGTCTTGGACTATCAGTAAAAAGATAATAAATTCTATTCATTATTACAATATTATGATTTGTTATTTAATTATATGATTTTTTTTTTGAATTGACCAATTAATCGAATTTTATCATTTAATTTGTGTATTTCGCTCATTTTTATTCGCTATATAATCTAGACCCCCGTGCTTTTGCTCATCTGGCAGCAGCTTTTCGCAAGGAACTGAAACCCAAGCTCCTTTTATAAATTAAAATGAAATTAAGATTTTTCAAGAATAATAATTTTCTGGTCTTCTAAAGTTTAAAAAATATTTATTAAAATTATAATAATTCCAACTTAAATTTAAGAAATAAAAATACTGGACAAGTTTTATATTTTTAACATGATAATTAGAAAAATACCCAAGAATCGACGCAGAACAGTTTTCGAGGTCGATAATGTTCAGCCTAATAATTACATAATTTTAAGTTAATTAAATGGTTCGTCAAATTTGATCCGAAATTTTAGAAATTTACAATAAATAAATGATTATCCATAAATCTCTCTTGCTATGAAATTACACTTGTCGAGCACTGATGGGCCTGTCTAATTTGCTGATTAGCAAAATATTTTGCTGGTCGGCTGTTTCTAATTATGCTAACTCCTTGAAATTTTGCGAAACCCTAAAGGTAGTAAATACCATTATATGTATTAATGACATCCAAATATCCACCTAAGGGTTGTTTTTTCCAAACCCTTTGTAAAAAAGCTTGCTGATCGACCATTTCTAATAATTCAAGCGATGAAACTTGCAAAATAATTAAGATAGTGTCGATCAAGAAACTGTATTAATGGCAACTCAAAATAACCACCCCGGGGGTCGTTTTACGCCCCCTCAAAAAAGCTGCTGGTTGACCACTTCTAACATTGTCAAGACGATGAAACTTTACAAAATAATTCATTATCTTGACATTGTTAGAAGTGGTCGACCAGCAAAGTTTTTACAAAGGGATGATACCAACAACCCTCGGGGTGGTAATTTCAAGTTGTCATGTGTCGTGGTTATTTTAAGTGCCATTAATACAGTTTTTTTT
>JAHBCN010014976.1:0-21671 GCA_019359885.1 Listronotus oregonensis
TGTTGTTTTAAAAAGTTCTCATTTGGTATATTCTTTGGAGTGATTGCGTAGTTAAAACCCTTATTAGGATTCGTTTTTATCCTCGGAAGTTGGTAGCTTGAAATGTTATGCACTACCTTATCGATGTCTATTGGTTTGTTTGTGGATGTGCTTTTGTTTGTAGTTGGGCAAATTTCTTCTTTTGCTTCTGGGTTTTTTTTGGCCTGTGTCGGTTTCTCTTCTCCATGATGAAGTTTTGTCGAGGTGTCCCAGAGTAGTGGGTGGAGTTGCATACTTAATTGTGAATGTAGCTCGTAGACGATTTTCTCCTTTCTGCAAGTTGTCTTCTTTTTTTCTCGGATCTGTTCTCGCAGGAGAGCTTTGCTGGTTTTTCTTAAGATTGATTCTGTTTTTTTGGTTTTCAGGTGATATGACAATTTTGTGCAGGTTGGAAGTATGTTGTTATCTCGACATCTCATTAAAAAAGTAATTTTGCAACGTAGAGTTGATACTTTGGACCTTAAAGTTTCGAAGCGTTGGTGTTTTTGAAAGTTTTCTCCCCGTAGAGGTGTTCAATGTTGTAACGTGAAGTCGAGCAGCTACCCAGGAAGCATCACTTGAAAATGCCAACTGAGATTTGGGAAACGTCGTAAAAATTCATCTACTGACAAACGGATTGAAAAAGGAAAATACAAATGTACATATATATATATATATATATATATATATATATATATATATATATATATATATATATATATATATATATATATATATATATATATATATATATAAAAACTGTGACAATTCTGCAACGGTCGTATCTTTGCTTACAGCGAATGTGATCATCCTAAATAAGCACAACCGAGGATTTCATCCTTTTTCCATAATTTTAATGCAGTTAGCAAAAAGCATACCTCTCATAAAAACAATCTTGATAAGAAAAAGAAGAAGGTAGTGAAACAGAAAATTAAAATTTGATGTTGTTGTTTACAGATCGTCTTATGGTAAAGATGGTACGGCACTGTCCGATTCCCATTCCAGCAAAACCAAAACAATCCGCCTTACTGTTCCATATTTGTCGTACCTCCATTTACCATCGTAGCGAACGACTTCCCAGTATGCATTACAGATATTACTGAAATAGTACATTAACGATGCAACTTGGTACTCTTTTCTCCATGTACAGGAATATTTCTTTGGAATTTTTACTGCTCGAAAAAACGAGAACGTGGTTATAAATAAGTGAAACGACCACCGATGGTACTCGCTGTAAAGGAAAGTAATGGTACCAGAATCATCGCCGCGATTATTCTATGAATTCAAATGTGTTTTGTTTTATGACGTTTTTATATGGTTGTTTTTTTTTCATGGAACTAAATCGGGGCGTCTAGGTGGATATTCGTATAATTCTTCTTTTAATAAGAATAAAAATGTGCAGTATTTTAAATATTTTTATGGTATTCAGTAAAAGGATGTGTATAGTTTGTCTCAAAGTATACCGTGTTAGCTTGTGCCTGCATTTATGGTTTATACGTGCCGACAACAATAAAACTGCGGGTCAGTAGGTATTAAAAGACAGAACATTAGGGACGGACTCTAATAATACCTATAAAGATTTATAATTTATTGTTTATTTAGGTAGGTATACTTGTAATTTTAAAATTATATACATTTAAAAATTAAATATATGCAAAGTTTTAATAAATTTAAAATTATATTATCTATACATAGTTACAGTTTAAATCTAAATATCTAAATCTAATTCTGTTTTACTATCAAAGTCATCATTGAGATTAATTACAATAGGATTTATGTTGTTTTGTATAGAAATGTAAGAGTCCTCAATTTTTATAATGTGCTGTACTGAATTTTCCCAGCTCTGAAATGGTATGTTAGTAATTACTTTTTTTAATCAAATTTATAACACTGGGACTTAAAGTAGGTGTAACGTTTTCTGCTCTGATCTATGATTTTACTTGGTTCCACAAATGCGCTATGGGGTTAAACCAAGGAAGTTTAAAGGTGTATGGAAGCCCAATACTGTAGAACAAAATTGTCCATGCGTGCAGGGCAGCGGGAATCGGGGGGTTGGCCCCGCGGAATTTGCGCAATGAATAGTAGGTCAGAGCCGGACTTCCATAATTCTTTGTTACTATCTATAAAGTTGACATCATCAAATGTCAAATTCAAGCATTCACTGTTTTTTTTTTGCACAAAATTGTTGGTTATTAAACGATACGACCATAGAATATTTAAAATTATTGTGTAATATTGGATTTTATATCATCTCATATAATATGGAAAGAATAGATGGCGCCAATTTGTTTATTTAAGGGAATTTTGGGAGTTTTGTATTTCCAAAAATCTATAATAAATATATAAAAACACGATTTTTAAAAATAAATTTCAAACATTGTATGATATTTTTATGTACTTATCACCAATTTTGTGATAAAAAGAAGGGCACGTGTGTAAATGAGTTTAATCTAATCCTAAGATTTGGTTGTACATTAAAAAGTGAAAATTTTTGTAACTGTTTTTTAGGCATATACTTTTCACTAATAACAAACATTCATGAGAAAAAAAGAAAAATTAGAAACCTTAATGTGGTTTAAAAAAAATGTTTATTTTGTTTTAAAAACCTTTTGGTAACCTTTTAAGGTATCCATTGTAACAGTAACCGTTAAATATTATGTGTCTACAGTATGTAAAGCTTAAAAAGTTGATAATGTAAGTTTAAGAAATTAAAAATCTAATTTTTTTTTAAACAAATACAGAAAAAGCAAAAAGGAACTTTAACATAAAATTGTACTTTCTTTTATTCAATTAGAGGGACCTGTATATATTAAAATTTGCCTGGTCTGCCCAGTAATTAATAATTTTGATCCTTTAAAAGAATGTACTAAATTATTAAATAAAATTAAAGTACCTAAATGTAAACCTTATTTCTTTTTGATAATCCACAGAAATCATTTCTTAAAAGATATTTAAGATTCCTTACTTTTCTCACTTCTCTTTCCTATGAAATTTTCATTTTCTATTATTCATAATTGATATATTATTTTTTTATTCGGTTACCTAACTTTACGTCTCATAAGAAGCACCTAATTTAAATATAAAATTACTTACCTAAAGTAAAAAATGCCGGGTATGTTACCCTTAGATTTGAAAAGATAAAACCATACAACCTCTAGTCTTTTTGTTACGATATTATAAGTAACAAACAATAAACACAAAATTATAGTCACAATTTAATAAACACTAATCACTAAAATAAGAAGGTTTTATCAATCCAAAAAAAAAACTTCTGCAACACAAAATATAATCACACAAAGCAAAACAATTGAAACTAATACGGCTTCCATAAAAGTATAATGTGTTCTAACTACACACTATTTATCAGTGTGTAAGTAACAACACATTAAATTATTTCGTGGAATTTCGTTATTGCGCAAAATCGGCGGGGCCAACTCTGACAGTTATTTTCAATGGGCTGGACATTTTTTGATCAAAGGGGCCATAGCTTTGGGGCTTCCATACACCTTTAAACTTCCTTGGGTTAAAATAAAATGATACGGAGGAAGGCGTAAGACAGTATGCTCAGGCTGTTCAGCCAAATTATCACATACATATTGTTTTTTAATTGCATATAAACTAAGTACTTCCAAAAGTTACGCTTTTTTGTAACTGAATTAAAAATAAATATCATTTTCTAACAAATATTCCTGGATTTCAGTTTTTGAACTTGATGAAGCTGGTGTTTTCTGTAGCAAACGACTGTGGTAGCTTGCGTTATCCATGACAATAACACGGTTGTATGGAATATTTTTTAAAAGATAATTTTGAAACCAGTTTTCAAAAAGTTCTGCACTTGTATCCTCATGATAATCCAAGCTAGAATCTTTAATATTCTTTGCAGACAACAGCAAGCAGTTTGGGACAAAACCGTCTTCTGAATCAGCGTGTATTATGGTAACGCGTTTTCCTTTATTTGAAGGTGCTTTCGTCTTTACAGTTTTGACTGGAATCAACCCATCCTTTGGATACTGTGTCGTGTGTATCGAACCATGTTTCATCAAGGTAAATTATGGATCTGTTTTCAACCTATATCTTTTTAAATTTTTTGAAGGTAATTAAATTCCAAGTGCTAATCTGTGCGATTCCATTACTACTTGTCTTTTGTCTATTTTGCGGTATTTAAATCCAATTTTACATATGGAGGGTGACACGGCTAATATTTATATTGGTTTCGTCTTCGTCTAGCTTCTTTTTCAGTTTATCCAAGGTAGGAACAACTCCCGTTTCATAAAGACAATATATTTTCCTTCTTATTGGGGCCTGTCACTATTTTCTATACGGTGAGATAGAAGATCCTACGCTTTTTTCTTTTTCAATTCCCTTTACTAATAAAAATATCCTTATTGATGATATTGGGTTTTGTAAGTAGACAGGTTTCTTTTAAAGGGTTCTTGTTTAATTGTCCTCTATGATTAAAGTGTCATACACATTTTTCACAACTTGTTTTGCATCTAATGATAAATGATTTCGACGCGACATAGTTATATTCTTCTAAAACAACTTTTTTGAAACGCACAGTAAAAACGGTTATTTAACACTGCTACGAAAATATTGGACAAAATATTTATATGCCTAATGGTCAATACTCAAGAAATACCTGGTCCACCGCTGCCATTATGAAATAATGAATTAACCCAATAACAACAAGTAATAAAATCGTTAAAGGTTTATTGGGGTATTGTCCGTCAAAAGCCATAGCGATATACTTTGAGACATACTATACATAGTTAAGACACAATAAGTTCAAATGAAAATCTAATGTTTGTTTTTTTATAGGATAACGGATAAAAAAACCACGCAGTATAATAATATTGTAAATAATATTGTAATAATCGAAGCGGCATTTCCTGCAAAAATCCCGACGTTACCTTTGCCGATAAAAACAGAAGCCGGCGCAACCAATTAAATGCCCGACCATTTATCATTCAACCACTCCTTTCTGTGGGCAAACATACCACCTTACCGCTTTATTTCTGTTATTGCCATTATTATTTGTGTTTCGTTATTTTCTCGCTCTCGAATAAAGGCGCACCGAAGAACATTAATCAAAATATCCCGCAAAATACGCGAAGTAATTTGATTTCTTTAAAAGCGTCGATGCGCATGGCGTGTCGTCGAACGGGTATTTAAAAAAATTTATTAAAGTCACGATTATCGGGAGGTTAAGATTTTGTAAAATTACGTCGAGTGTAACTTTAGTCACAGCGATATTGATTGTCATGTAAATAAGTATTATACTTCAAGTCCAAAATTTATGTCAATGACGCATCGCTCGCTTTTAGAGTCCGGGTTGTGTGGGGTCAGGGGAATCAATTCCAGTGGCGTATGATTTGTCAAAACATGAAAATTTTTTTTACAAGCAAATTTTTTTCTCACTTTTTTCATCAACCCTTTAAATTAGTAACAAGCCTATATTTTTTGGTATTATTCGGATTAATAAAAAATTAAATTTTTTGTTTAATTTTGCACACCTCCTTTTTTGAGGTCATAAAACACAAATTTGATTTTTTTTGGGATTTTTCAACGTTTTAAAAAAAAATACTTTTTTTACTTTAATTTTACCTTCTCTGTTTTTTTTTGCTACATAAAAAAAATAAAAAAATTTTAGTCTTAACAAAAATTTTAAAAAGATGTAAAAGCAGAACATAGACAATCCAAGTTACACCGACTTGCCAATTCACCACCGATCTTGAAATTTTTATATTAAATACGATATTCACACGCATTGTTCATAAAAAATTTTCCCCACTATATAAGGAACACGAAAGCTCTGAGATCATCAGCTTGTAGAATCTAATAACTATTTCGGGTCTTTCGTGTTCCATATTTAGGATTTCCATATCGAGAATATTTTTGATCAAACATTGCGGGTCGAGCGAAGCAAGGTTCGCATACCTTATAAAAATGTCATAAAGAAAACTATTACAACCTGGTAACAGGTCAACTTTTTAAAATTTTCGATTTTTCGGACGAAAACGTTTTACCTATTTTTTATTGAAAATTAAGGTTTTTTTTCTTATTTTTTAAGTGTTTTTTTTTTAATATTAACATAGTATGAGTTTTTAAATATGTTTTCGTGCAAATGACAAATTTAAAGGAATATGTTAAAATGGAATTAAACAATTCAATTATTATTATTTTTTAAATACTATAAAAGGCAACAAAAACAGCTTCGATTCATGTTTAACAATCAAAAATAAAAAGTGTGCAAAAAATGGCGAAAAAATCGATTTTCCAGTACCCGAATAATTACTAATATTGATTTTTTTGCCTTTTAAAACTCCGAACACCGTACGCGAAAAACTTTTTTTAAAGTTGCAATTCTGCAGCATCCAAAGTGGTTATTTTTGGGATTTCGTTCCCGAATCTCTGGTAAACATTTTAACCATTATTCGTTCTTTTAACGTTAACTGAGTTTTTTTTTTAGGCGGATAACTTTTTAAAGGTTAATATTCATAGTTTACAGAATTAAAAGCACTTAACAACACTAAATCTTTATATACAATTATACAGGGTGTCAATTTGAAAATTTCCCACCCCTATTATCTCGAAACGGGTTAGGTTTTTATAAAATCGCTAGGACACGTCGATTTTATTATCGGGGGGAAAAATTTTTATGCGAAATCACTTCGCCCCTTTCAACCCCCTACCCTCCAGAACCCCCCTCAAAATCTTAAATGGCAATAGGGGTTGAGTGATATCATTTGAAAGAACTTTTATTCTCTACATTTTGGCACCTTATTTTTAAATTTGAGTGCTGCGTTGCCAAGTTGGGGGTTTTTTAAACATTGTTAAATTACTTATTATTAAACATTATTCCTGTAAGTGTTTTAATTACGTTAAAGCTATGATTTTTGCATTTTTTTGGTTTTTATTTTTATTAAACATTTGCATAGTCGTTACAATTATGGTCTTTACAAAAGCACGCCTAAAATTTATTTTTTAACACGTTTAGTTTAAGAGGTGTTCAAATTGTTCTCCATTGTTCTCCAAACAAAAAAAAAATCTATTCTCAAATTCTTTTGAACATTTTGAAAACCTTTCGGAAAAATATTGTTTAATTCTTCTTTTTTAAAACTTCGATATTATCAGGCTGAGTTTTGTAAAAACCTTTTATGTGCCCCCAAAAAAAAATCTAACGGGGTCTGGTGACCTAGCAGGCCATTCTATCGGCCCCTTCCCAATCCATTGGTTAGGGAATCTGTTTTTAACCACCCCCACTGGCCGAAAAAAGCGGCGGAGCTCCATCTTGCTGAAAGTGTAGTTCTTTGCTTGCAAAATGTTACCACCAACTTGTTTTCCCATTCAGTTGTTTTAAAGGATCAATTACATCCCAAGTGGTTAATAGAGCTCTCCATTAATTTTTTTTCAATAAACAAGGTCCTATAACAGCATTTCCGAGAATACCGGCCCAAACATTATTTTTTGTGGCCACTGTTACCCCTCTCTGAAAATGTGGGGATTGTCGTCACTCCAGTATCGACAATTCTGTTTATTGACATGGCCGTTTAGGAAAAGGTACATTCATCACTGAAGCAAATGTTGCTTACCACAATTTCACGAGTGTTGATTAAGTTGGACATAATTTCGCAAAACTTTATTCTCCTATCAAAATCGTCCTCATGAAGTTCCTGTAAAATTTGCATCGTACGGATGATATTTATGTAACTGTAATGCTCGTCGTACAGTTTCATTTGACATTCCATTAGACGTGCTACTGTACGGAGAGAATTGGTGGGTTCTGAAACAATTTTTCCCAAATCTCTACTTGAGCATCTTCGTTTAAAACACGCCGATTTGCCCTTTTTTTGTTTCCAACTGAACCCGTTTCATTAAATTTAGCTACTACGTCCAAAAGTATCTGTGACTTACATTCAATTAGGATTTCTATTATTAAAAACTTCTGCCGTTCTTTGCGCATCTTCCTTGCTCGATAAATAAAAATCATTTCAATTCTTTGCCTAAGCGTGTATACCATAGTAACTAACAATAACACACAAATTATCGCAATAAATTTTAACTGATTTAAATACCTAGTGACATTGACTGGTAGGAAAGTTCACTAAATAATATTTTAAATTTCGGATCATATCATCAAACTGTATTGAGACGAATTCCATTGCAAACGAAAATAAAAAAAAAGAATAATAATGTATTATCTTTCATGACCAAAAGAATTTGTCGGATTGATAAACACTTTCAGTGAGAAATGCACCGGTTCTCTTTATGGTCAAACACGTTCCAATACAAATCATAGCTTTAACGTAATTAAAACACTTACAGGAATAATGTTTAATAATAAGTAATTTAACAATGTTTAAATAACCCTAACTTGGCAACGCAGCACTCAAATTTAAAAAAATAAGGTGCCAAAATGTAGAGAATAAAAAGTTCTTTCAAATGAGGTATCACTCAACCCCTATTGCCATTTAAGATTTTTGAGAGGGAGGTTCTGGAGGGTAGGGGGTTGAAAGAGGCGAAGTGATTTCTGCATAAAAATTGTTCCCCTCGATAATAAAATCACGTGTCCTAGCGATTTTATAAAAACCTAACCCGTTTCGAGATACTAGGGGTGGGAAGTTTTCAAATTGACACCTGTATACACTAAATAAGATAAACTATTATAAAATTGGCACAAAACAATATCTATGTACTACAATTATTAGAAATTTATAATATTTAGAAAATACCCTGTATAGCAATTAAAATTTAAACTTACAAAATCTGTCCAAATCAATAATAACTAAATAAAATCATCGAACAGCACGAAAACCCTGTCGATACGCTTATTTTTCATGTCTGTTCAAGTTGTAAACTAAGGAATGTGTGTTGCCACTTTTATTGCCTTCTCGATAACAATGATTTCAATACATATTGGCGTGCTATTTTAAGTGCGATGGCTGGCTGGTAACTTATTTTCGCGAATTATGACAACGTGGCGATGAAACTTTTGGCCGGTTCACTGTTATTTGAGCGGAAAAGTATATCATAGGCTTAAAAATCACTTACTAGTGTTAGATTTTTATTCAGGTATTGTTTTTCTGTTTTTCATGCAGGATGCGTATTATCTTTAAATCACCCACCTACTCTATTGGAAGTATATATTCATAAATACGTCAGGCGATGCCATAGCAAGATGTCCCTTATCTTTTATTGAAGTCGCCTACTTCGCGACCACTCAATCTTATACAGGAATAACTTTAGCGGGACAACTAGAAACGAGCCTTTCTAGCTAAATAAATTCTTATTTCTTCTCGGTTATTGAGCACTTCCTTGTTGTATATTTAAGTTAAAAATATACAGGGTGTTTCCTAACTACGGTACATAACTTCAGAGGGTGATTGGCTAGCTCGTTTTAAGAAAAAAAGTTCCTATGAACATATGTCCGGAGTTGCTTCGTTTCTGAGATACAGGGCGTTGAAGTTTAAAGAAAAAAACGGTATTTATAAAATATCATAATAGCTATTTATGTATCAAGGACGTTACTGGGACTATAATGCCCTGAAGGTCGAAATGGCCCGAGGGCTAGATTTCGACCTGATGGCATTATAGTCCAGTAGCCCGTGGTGCATACAATGCTTTATGTTTTACCCAAAAAAGAGTTTTCAATGACTAATTACATTATTTTTTCGCAATATAAAAAATAAGTTGCACCTGTACCTGTATACGTAAGTAGATAATGACTGGTGTTAAGTTTGACTTTGATGTTTCTGTCAGTTAGTCAGTTGGCATTTTTTATTTAACGAGTTGCTCAAAATGGAAGAAATTCCACAAAATATAAGAGAAAAGGCCATAAAAGCTACCGAAAATCTTTTGCCAGTTAAATCAAGGCAACAGTATGATCGGGAGTATGGTATATTTGGTATTTGGAAAGATGCGAACGCAATTCTTCAAATAACCGAAAACGTTTTAATGGCATATTTCCAGGAACTGGTAAGTTATTGATTTTATTTTAATACATATGTTTAACAAACTTTATTATTTTTAGTCGGAAAATACAGTCCGAACTCTCTCTGGACCAAGTATTCCACCCTAAGGTCTACGTTGATGGTCTATGAAAATATAGACATTTCGCAATACCATCGTCTCATGTCTTTTTTAAAAGTTAAGTCGAAAGGATACGTCCCGAAGAAATCTAAAGTTTTGGAAGGAGAACAAATATTAAAATTTATTAAGAAGCTCCTGATGATATCTACTTGGTACACAAAGTCATATTGGTAATGGGTGTTTTGGAGGTTTAAGACGAGATGAGTTGGTCAAAATGACCATTGATGACATTGAAGATAGAGGAACAGTCTTGGTTATAAAGGTACCAGAAACTAAAACTTCAACTTCAAAAAGTTTTACTATCATTGAAGAAGATTAAGGCGCTTTAAATTTAATAAAAAAGGACACAACATTAAGACCAGCTGGAATAAAGGAGCGAAGATTCTTTCTTACCTATAGAAAGGGTCGATGTACAGTACAACCCATTGGAAAAAATACCATAGGAAGCGTCCCAACATTGATCGCAAAATTTTTAAAACTGGATGATGCAGAAGCTTACACCGGCCACTGTTTGCGTCGCACATCGTCAACTTTACTTGTTGAGGCAGGTGCTTCGTTTGAAACGCTAAAACAACATGGGAAATGGAAAAGCTCTTCAGTGCTGAAGATATATAGAAGAAAGTATTTCATCCAAAAACAAGGTAGCCAAAATGATTGCCAATTCAGTTAATTCCGAGGTTAATTCCGTATCGACTATTGAAAATTCTTTAATGGACTGTTCTTCTATACAAAATAGCGTTAGTGCTACCATCACAAAAACACCGACCATTCTATAGTGGGATCAGCTACATTTTCCGGGACATTTCAAAATTGTAATTTTTATTTTGGAAATAAAGTTTAATTTTAGTATTGTTTAAAGAAAAAATATTTTTTGTATAAACTTGATCTTTATTGTGAAATAAAATTGGATAAGCAATAAAATTTCCATATTGCGCATTAGGGCATTATAAGCGGGCATTATCATAATGCCCGCTTATAATCTTAGGTGTGATAGCGGATTATTATTGCTATCATACATATTCCGTTTCTAAGGTATTATAGATCAATAATAGATAGGTAAAACATAAATATTCTAAAACCGATTTAGTAGAAATTTGGTGCAGTTATTTGAAGTAATAAGGTGCTTATTTAGCTCTAACTAGATTGAAATTCTTAGCTCCAGTGGCGTCTCAGTGGGCACCACAGCCATATTGACGAAAAAATTACACCAATGATCTTTTCTTATAGTTTTTATATTTTTTTAAGATTAAGCAACTAAAAATACAACTTTTTACTTTCCTGTATTTTCTTCATATCTAGCTTCGTTTTCGAGAAAAAAAATAAAAACCACATTAACTCATTCTAAAAGCTATCCATGGACAACATAAAATAAAAACCAAAACTAAAAAATAAACACTTTCGACCTTAAAGTAAATGAGCAAAATGGCCACCTTCTGATAAAATACAGGACTGCAACCGATCTGTCATTGAGTGCAAAAATTCCTGGAGTATTCCTTATGACATTGCAATTGTCAATTATCCGATTCCTCAAGTCATTCACATCTAGTACAGGAGTTTTATAAACAAGAGCTTTCAAATGTCCCCATAAATAGAAATCTAGAGGATTCATATCAGGACTGCGAGGTGGCCAATTTTGAGGTTCTGTACGTTCAATCCAGCGATTAGGGTAGGTGATGTCGAGATGCTGACGAGCAAGAGCACTAAAATGAGCTGGAGCCCCGTCGTTACTTGTACGGGTACTTCTTCTAAAAAGTCCGTGTAGGATTCACCTGTTAATCTTGCTGGTAAAAAAAATGGGCCAATTAGGTAGTCACCAATAATTCCTACCCAAACGTTCAGAGAAAATTGTTGCTGAAAATGTTTGGGGGTTATTGGTTAAAAAATAAATAGGGAAAATGAGTTAGAATTTTAGAGGCGTGGAATGAGTTACGAGGAAATCCGGACTACGCCCGGGCTTTGGTCCATTCGATGCCTGGAAGGCTAAACTCTGTTTGGGGAAGGATATTTGAGTTTATTTGAATTTATTAAATTGTTAATTAATTTATTTATGTTTTACCTATCTATTATTGATCTATAATACCTTAGAAACGGAATATGTTATATAGCAATAATACCTGCTATCACACCTAGGGGCATTATAAGCGGGCATTTGATAATGCCCGCTTATAAGCCCTAATGCGCTAATATGGAAATTTTATTGCTTATCCAATTTTATTTCTCTCACAACAAAGATCAAGTTTATACAAAAAATAATTTTTTTTTAAACAATACAAAAAATTAAACTTATTTCCAAAATAAAAATTACAATTTTAAAAATGTCCCGGAAAATGTAGCTGATCCCACTATAGAATGGTCGGTGTTTTTTGGCGAAAGGTAGCACTAACGTATTTGTATAGAAGAACAGCCATTAAAGAATTTTCAATTCAAACGGAATAACCTCAATAAGTTGGCAACATTTTGGCTACTTTGTTTTTGGATGAAATACTTTCTTCTATATATCCTTCAGCTACTGAAGAGCCCCCCAATATTGTTTTAGCGTTTTCAAAGACACTACCTGCCTCAACAAGTAAAGTTGACGATGTGCAACGTAAAAGGGCGGGTGTAAAGCTTCTGCATGTATCCAATTTTTAAAAAATTTTGGCAATGGTTGGGACGCTTCCTATGGTATTTTTTTCCAATGTGTAAAGTTTGTAGGGGTAAGCTTCGCTCCATTTAAATTTGGCAAAGTTGGTACTTTTTTAAATTTGCCTAATCTTCTTATGATAGTAAAACTTTTTGAAGTTGAAGTTTTAGTTTCTGGTACCTTTATAACCAAGACTGTTCCTCTATCTTCAATGTCATCAATGGTCATTTTGACCAACTCATCTCGTCTTAAACCTCCAAAAACACCCATTACCAATATGACTTTGTGTACCAAGTAGATATCATCAGGAGCCTTCTTAATAAATTTTAATATTTGTTCTCCTTCCAAAACTTTAGACTTCTTCGGGACGTATCCTTTGACTTACCTTTAAAAAATATATGAGACGATGGTATTGTGAAATGTCTATATTTTCATAGACCATCAACGTAGACCTTAGGGTGGGAATACTTAGTCCAGAGAGAGTTCGGACTGTATTTTTCCGACTAAAAATAATAAAGTTTGTTAAACATATGTATTAAAATAAAATCAATAACTTACCCGTTCCTGGAAATATGCCATTAAAACGTTTTCGTTATTTGAAGAATTGCGTTCGCATCTTTCCAAATACCAAATATGCCATACTCCGATCATACTGTTGCCTTGATTTAACTGGCAAAAGATTTTCGTTCGCTTTTATGGCCTTTTCTCTTATATTTTGTGGAATTTCTTCCATTTTGAGCAAATCGTTAAATAAAAAATGCCAACTGACTATTTCGACCTTCAGGGCATTATAGATTAGCAGAATTTGAATTTTCAATCATATACAGGGTGTTCCATTTAAAATAACGAAGTTGATAGTGATTTGTTAATTTTCCGATCATCATTTGTTTTTCTATCTTACACCATGAAAATATTCATGAAAAATCCTGCAACTTTCATATAAACTATTTTTTTCTATCTATAAAAATAAAGATTTTAAAGGGGTGCGCAATTATACGGGAAAACCTTGTACATATCCTACGAAAGAAAAGAACTAATTGAACATACAAGGATGTTTATATTTCTATATTACTTAGTACAACAATTAAATTAAGCGTACTTCGTAAATTAAATAAATAAACCAGTGGGTAGAACCACAAAACCTCGAAGAAAAAATATCCAAGTATTTAGGTTGATTAAAAACCGAATTCCTTTGGATATTTATATCCTTGCGTTAATATCTTTATCAAAAGGAATTCGTGTGGTTAGGAATAATTGCCCGTTCTCATATTTTATCTCCTATGTCGAAACTCGCGGCATACGGTTCGCTGCCAACGAATTTCTATGTAAATCGGTGCCGGATTTTTAATGTCTAATGTTTCCTATCCTGAGAAATTTAAAAACTAGTTCCCCCAGCGTGATTTATATGATCTACAAAGATGTAGGTGCGAAAATATTTGCCTTTGTCATTACTTTTACTGTTTTATGAGTTTATTCACTTGCTCGTTTAGCCTAGTCAACCAGTTCAAAAACGTTGATTTGAGATTTCCTAAAAATATAAGCGATAGCTCATTGGATTCGAAATGATCTCTAGAAAAAGGTATTTGAAGGATTTTTTTAGCACAGAAAAAAGCAAAAGTTATTAACAAATTAAGTTAAAAAAAGGCTTTTTGTTTCTTGTTAATAACTTGAAAATTATAAATAATAAAAAAAAAAATAAAAAAAGCTTCTAAAGCGAGTACGCCACAGAAAATATATATATTTTTATTATTATTATTAATTAAAATTAAAAAAAAAAAATGGTGTAATCTACCGGGTGGTGCATTGCCAGACTGGCCATAGAAAATCCCATGCCAAGTTTAATACATTGAAATATCGGCTCCCCTATTAAATTTACAACAAAATTGTATTAGACTATTTTGAAGACGTTGATAAGATTAGCTCACATTCTAAATTTCTTTTTTTTTCCGATAAGGCAATTAAAAGTTATTTAAGAAAAACTATTTGTAAAATCGTTGCATACCTGCTACATACCTTAATGAATCCATCAGTAATAAATAAAATGTCTTGTCAACTTTCTAATTGACGTTTTAGTTATTTCAAAATGTTTTACAGTATTGAAGAGAAAATAACAATGATTAAATGGTATTACATGGAAAATAGGTATCGAAGAGTATCCGACATGTTCTCTACGTTTTTTCCTGACAGACACATTTCAAGTAAGACAACAGTTCAAAATATCGTTCACAAGTTTGAGACAATAGGTACTGTTATTAATAAATGAAACTACTTAGAGCGAAATAATAATGTACTCGATCAAAGAGCTCAAGAAAATAATGCCGATTTAGATGTTTTACTTCATGTAGATGTAAATAAAGGAATTAGCACCAGGCTTCTTGGCAAAGTTGTAGTTGATCACAGCACAGTACTACGCAAATTAAAGAAATATAAATATCATCCGTACAAATATCAAAGACATCAGGAATTAAGGGAAGGCGATGAGATCCCTGAGCAGATTTTTGTTTTGGAGTTATGGAAATGGCGAATAACGATAGGGACTTCTTACGCAATATTTGTTTTAGTGACGACTGCACCTTCACATTAAACAATGAACGAAACGTTCCAAACATCAGATACTGGAGCAAAGAAAAGGAACACAGATTTGTATCTACAAGGACTCAATACCCTCAAAAGGTAAACGTTTGGGCGGGTATATTGGGACATCGGAATATTGGACCTTTTTTCTTGAATCACAATTTGGGAACAGAAACTATTACAAAATCAAGTGGGGCCAGCATTGGAAGAAGTTGCACCTGACAATCAAAACATTTGGTTTCAAATGGATGGTTGTCCTGCACACAATTCACTAGAATTAAGGGAATATGTTCAAAATATTTTCAATGGACTCACTATAGGACCAAATTACACCATAAATTGGCCAAGTAGGTCTCCCGATCTTATGCCAAACGACTTCTTTCTTTGGGGTCATATCAAAAATGTTATTTATACAAATTTGAGTTATCAAAGTTAAGAAGAATTAAAATTTTTAATTTTAGCGGCGTGCGATCGACTATTGACATTTCAACTTCATAATGTAAGAACTGAATTTTATAACCGTTTAGGATATTGCTTAGCAGTAAATGGAGCTCTGTTTGAGCATCTAATTAAAAAACATTAGCTTTTAGTTTCAATGTGGTGTGTTAAAACGTATTTTTAGACAGTTTTTAAGTGTGTTTTTAACCTTCCTATAAAATTGTTCAATTATGTAAAAATCTCATTATGTAGTTGTATGTAATTACTTGTATTTATTAAATGATTACAACCATTATATTCCCTTCAATACTGTAAAACATTTTAAAATAACTAATACAAAGTAAAACGTCAATTAAAAATTTGACAAGACATTTTATTTATTACTAGTGGATTCATTAAGGTATGTAGCAGGTATGCAACGATTTTACAAATAGTTTTTCTTAAATAACTTTTAATTGCCTTACCATACAAAAAAGAAATTTAGAATGTGAGCTAATCTTATCAACGTCTTCAAAATAGTCTAATACAATTTTGTTGTAAATTCAATAGGGAAGCCGATATTTCAATGTATCAAAATTTACATGGGATTTCCTAAGGCCAGTCTGGCAATGCACCACTCGGTATACACTAAAATAAATAAATTTCTTTTGGAAAAAAGTCTTTAAGTTTAATTTTCATTAAGTAGTGCTATTGTTAATCAACACATTTTTTTCCGTTCTCCATCTTCATTGAAAACAATAAAAATGGTTTAAATAATTGGTCTTTAAATTTTTTGTTTCTTGCAGCTCTCCCAGGGTGTATAAAGTATGATACTCAGGATTTTAATGAGCGATAGTGGAGCCCAAATTAATCCACAAAAGCCAAAAACACATCTGTCAAAAGTTAATTATTTTCGCGGCCGCTTCATCGTATCGAATCGAAAGTCAAACGTTTTTTGAAAGGTTTTTCCTATTTACACTGTTTTTTAAAAAGATGTTTATTTTCATGGAGGCGACTGATGCATAAAACCTGCAGAACCTCCAAAAAAATTAAAAAATAATACAAACGCCTTTCTGCAATTTATTTTAGTATTAAATTTGGAAATAAATTTAAGTAAGAAACAATAAATTATTTGGCCTATTTACCATTTTTTTTTTGGACGGTATGCAGCTACGCTGCTCTTATGTACTAACCTCTCCTGCGAAAAAATTAGATTCTTTTCTTCTACTTTATTTGGGGTTTTTATTGGTAATTAAGAAATAATTGTACTTACCACAAAACTCAGCTAAATATCAATTTTAAAAACACAAATTTTATTATTATTTTTTTTTACCTTAGGACAGTCCACGAAGGCTGATGCCTAAGTACTACCGTAACGTGGGTGTCTTAAGTGTGGTGAGAGGGAGTTTGTTCACACGGGACTTAAATATTTTGAGATTGGGAGGAGAAGGAAAAACTTCTGCGGACAGCAGGTTCCATAGTCTTGACACTCTGGGGATGAAGGAACGAAAAAAGCGGGAAGTTTGGGGTCTTTCTAATTGAACTGTAATAGGATGCATAAAAATTGCACTACGTGTTGCTCTGTTGGGAGCTGTCAGAGAAGAAATTATACTGGCCAACTCCCCAGAGCAGAATCTGTGAAAATACCTATAGAAGAGCGACAGATCCCCTACAGCTCGACGGTGGGCAAGAAGATGAAACCTTTTCTGTGAGCGTGTGATCATTAATAAGACGAACGGCTCTTCTTTGAATGGAGTCCAGAATGCTAAGTGTTGTAGGGGACGCCATTTCTCAGACACGAGAACAATATTCTAAAAAGGGGCTAATTTGGGATACATACAGAGTGTACAGATTGGAAGAAGAGAAATATTTTTAGACTCGAAAGAGGAATCCAAGCTTTTTGAAGCTGCCGAGGCTATGGATGTAATGTTTGTGCCAGTAAGTTATTCTCAAAAGTAACGCCGACAAGATTAAACAATTCTTTGCTCTGCACAGCTTGGCCGCTGATATGTAAGAGATGAACATTGGCAGACTTTTTTAGCAACAGCGAACATGACTGTGTTTTCGAGGCATTAAACTGAATAAGATTTTTGGCGCCCCAATCCAAGATATGTTTGAGGTCTTGTGAAAGAGATATCCGCATTGACCTGCCCTTATTTTCCAAATCAGAATTACATGGTGGCTTATGAAATTGAATACCAGAGTGGAGGGCACTATCGTCGGGAAAACATTGATTGTGGAAAAGAGAATATCGTTAATGTGTAAAAGAAACAGCGTGGGTGCCAGCACTGAGCCCTGGGGTACCCCAGCATTAATTTGGTAGAAGCTGGAAGAATGACCATCTACAGTAACTGATAACGTCGATTAGAAAGAAAACTGGAGAGCCAAGAGCAAAGCTTAGGTGGAAGACTGTAAGAAGGAAGTTTGTTAAGAAGCCCATCATGGCAGACCTGATCGAAAGCTTTGGAGCAACGATCTGGAATTCACCAAGACACTCAAGGGACTTGTTCCAGTTGTGTGAGACAAAGGAAAGAAAATCAGCTGTGGATCTACTGTGACGGAATCCATACTGTCTATCACGAAAGGTGTGTTTTTCCAGATAATTTAAGGTTTGGGAGTTAATTGTTGATTGACACATTTAAAACTTGGTTTATTTTATTGGAAAATTAATCGACTGAAAAGCGATATGGACGAAAGTTGCCAATTGTTAAGCTTTTCAGAAATACAGGGTGGCCGTCCATATTTTGACCCATTTTGATCGCGAATAACTTTTGAACAAATAAAGATATCAAGATGCGGTTTTCGCAAATATACTTATAGTTCTTTAGAGTTTATTCTCGTATCTTTACCATTTTTATGTGACATTCCATTAGCTCAAAAACAAAATGGCCGATTTTCCGATATAGGACAACTTTGTTATTTTAAATGGAACACCCTGTACATGTTTCAATATTTTTAAAATTTAATCTTTCCCCTTTAAAAAAATGTAACACAAGCTATGGTTATCTTAAAAAATAACGCATTTATTGACCTCCAAAGAATTGACTGTATGTAGAATAGGAATATTATTTTAAAAGGATTTTTTGAAAAGTCGCCTGTGGAAACAAAGTTATCTCGTTTCCATAACAGCAACAAGCCTCATTGTCAGCCATTGTTGGTCATTTTTGACAAGTTATTTTAATTAGGAAGCGCAAAATGTTCTCGTTAAGCGAAAAAGGAAAATGTGTTATTATGTTTGCCGAAACCAAATCAGTAAAAGAAACCCAGCGAAGATTTAGAAACATGTTTAATAAAGCTCCACCCACAAAAAATTCAATTAAAATCTGGTACAGAAAATTCTGGAGTACAGGATCTTTAGCCCGTAAAAATTAGTAAACAATGAGAATTTGCTAAATAAAACGTTACAAATTCTGGCGATAACTCAGGAAGATCCAACATTGTCAACAAGAAAAATCTCAAGTTCAGTCCATATTCCTAAAACTACAGTACAAGAAATCATGAAAAAAGAACTTAAATTAAAGCCATACAAAATTCAAATGTTACAAGAAATAAAAGAAACTGATTTTCCACAAAGGGTGGAATTTTGCCAGAGAATTCAAAATTTAGTAAGGAACAATATACATTTTTTGGATAGACTAATAATGTCAGACGAAGCCACATTTCACCTCAATGGAAAAGTAAATAAGCATAACTGCAGGTTTTGGGCAACAGAAAATCCTCGACAATATAACGAACAGATTCGCCAAAGGTCACAGTCTGGTGTGGTATGTCAAAGCAAAAAATTTATAGGCCATTTTTTTTCATGAACCAACTGTAACCTCTTGGACTTACGTTGATATGCTGGAAATATTTTTTTATCCCCAATTGCAAGAAGAAAATCTATTGAATTTCGTCTATTTTCAACAAAATGGGGCTACACCACATTATGCTAACATTACCAAGGATTCACTGACCAACGTTTTTGGAAACCGGTGGATTGGAAGAGGAGGCCCTATTTCCTGGCCACCTCGTTCACCAGATTTGACTGTTCCAGATTTTTTTCTGTGGGGATATGTGAAAGAGAGGTGTTATAGTCCACTTCCTCAAAATTTAGAGCAATTAAAAATTAATATCCGAAACATAATAGAAAATATTCCTGAAGAATGTTTAGTCAATAGTTTTAATAAGTTTTTTCGAATTTAAATAAGTGCGTCGAAGTCGGCGGAAGGCATTTTCAACATTTACAGTAGTTTTTAAAAAGTAATGTAACCTTATTGTAACTATTATTTTGTGAATAACCTAAACCTTTGGCGATCCTTTTTTTGTAACATATGAAGCAAATTTTAATTGTTAAATAATATTGTTGGTCGACATGCAGTCAATTTTTCGAAGGTCAATAAATACGTTGTTTTTGAGATAACCATAGCTTGTGTTACATTTTTTAAAGGGGAAAGATTAAATTTTGAAAATATAGAAACATATACAGGGTGTTCCATTTAAAATAACATAGTTGTCCTATAATGGAAAATCGGCCATTTTGTTTTTGAGCTAATGGAATGTCACAATAAAATCGTGAAGGTACGAGAATAAACTTTAAAGAAATATAAGTGCATCTGCAAAAGCCGCATCTTGATACCTTTATTTGTTCCAAAGTTATTCTCGATTAAAATGGGTCAAAATATGGCCGGCCACCCTGTATAAGCGGTCGCGCGGAGGCGCATTTTTAGCGTTAAATAAAAATTATAAATAATGGAGATAGAACTCCGGAAGTCAGGTCTTTTATATTGAAAATTTTCTCCTTTTCAAGGATCTTTTTTAAAATTTACGCTGTCTCTTATGGTTTTTGAGTTATCATCAAAAATCAAAATGGCTTTTTTTTAATTTCGTTTTTTGTTAATAACAATTGCAATTTTTATTGGCAGAAAAAATCCTCAAAACGCCTTTCTCAGATTTGCATTCCGCGTCGAATGAGCATGCTCATATTTTTGAAGCCTTCTAACTATTTTTCGCAGAAAACACACTTCTCGACTACTAGTAGGCTTTATAGAAGCCCCGAATGTCGTCATGAAGATTATACAATTGACCATAAAAACAGTTCTGCCGTATAGTTGGATCAATTTTATAATAAAAATTCGGTTCTCTTTGAAAGGAAAAAAACATAAAAAGTAGCCAAAAAGTTTGGTTTGAACTGCGGCCGCCTTTGCTTTTTATAATGTGCCGCTTTCCACACGTGTCTGTAATAATAGACCATATAAAAAGCAAAGGTGGTCGACAATAAAAATTAAACCTTTTTATGTTGTTTTTCAACAAATTTTCATTTTAAAAATGATCCAACTATATTTTGCAGTAGAATTTTCGCAATTTCTAAAACTCCATGGAAAAATAAACTGAAGGCCTATGATTGTGACAACCCAAAACCGGACTAATTAAAGATAAAAGCAGTACCGCTATGAACAAATATCTTAAATTTTATCTTGAAAAAATGCAAATTCGAGAGAGATTAAAACTGAATACCAATCGTGGTAGACAATTTGTTCTGTTTCCCACGCCCACGCCATCGCATACGTAGAGATGTTCTGTTTGAATCGATTCTTTTTATCGACACGTGTTTATTTCCGCGAGTGTCTAACCCGGAATAATTTTAATAATTCAAAAATCAGTTGTTTTTATGGAAACTTAGGCATCAGCCTTCGTGGACTGTCCCAAGATAAAAAAAAGTGGTCCATGAAAAAAACACAATCTTATTCCCCAAAAAAGAACAAAAGTGTAAACGAAAGAAGGTAAAGATCGAGGATGTAAGTGAATGTAAAAAAATGAAGTAAGGGGTATTAACCTATGAACTTTATAGACAAAAAGTTAAACTAATTATAATACGAATTAATAATTTTTACTATCACTAATGAGATCAAAAATGTTCATCTGCAAATAGTGATGAGCAAAGCAAGACCAAGACCAAGACCGGGCTAGTCTT